>PVHP010015223.1:0-37828 GCA_004024765.1 Zapus hudsonius
GCTATAGAAGCCACCTCCTTCCTTACTTCCACATGCTTACATTCCAACTTCTTTCTTGCGTTGTCAAGAGAACTGGAAGGTGACCTCTCAGCGTATGTTGGCGTAGGGAGCGCTGTTCTGAAAATAAATTGTTACTATAGAACTAAGGTTTTGGTTAGTTATATCCACTGTACAAGACTAGGTTGGGAGATGCAGGTCTCTGATAACCAGACAGGCTGGATTGTCTGGGGCAATCCTACCTTCTGTGGCATTCTATTCCTTTTGATGAAGGCAAGTTTAACATTTCAAATGTTTCATTAGACATTACACAGAATTTCAAAAACATTTTCACGAAATTCTTTTTCAACAATTCTACCACATTTGGAGGCAACCAAAGCCTATGTGCCTCTTGGAGGTGAGTCGAGGGTGGAATGTTGGAAAGATAACAGTGATGACCAGGTTTGTTATGCATCAGCTAATGGGCACTGCTGGAGGAAAATGTAAGCAGTTGGAGCTGATTGTTTCCATTAAAGACCCATGAGTTGAACCCAGCACCTCATATACCTAGATTCACTCTCTCCCTTTCCCCTAAAAAATCACAAGCCTCTCAAGAGAAAGGACCATATCTTACTCATCTTCCTCTCCCTGGCATGTTGCTTATTGCATTACACAGCTATCAACAGAGACTTCAGAGCGAATGGACTGTTTTCCCTCAGCACTCGGTCTTATCCTTCACCTACCCTGGTCTTCCTCAGGTCCCGAGGGCCAATTTATCTGCACTCTCAATCCTGTCACATTCCCAAACCACTCGTATCTTGAGAGGAAATCTTTTTCAAAAACAGAGTTCCTGCTTATTGTTCAAAGTGTGGTGATTACTCACTGCACATCCTTGTAGTCTGTTCAGACAGAGCCTGATATACCAGTGTCAATCACTAGTGTTCCACAATTGCTATTAAGTCACAGGTTTTCCGCAGCCTCACCCTGCTCCAAGTCTCCTGCTGAAACCTGGAGTCTTGCACCTCAGGTCTCACCCCCGGGCTCATCAAAAGTCCTTTCCAGATGGGCTGTCTAGTAATCACTCCATTTCCGTGGTCACCCTTTGTCCCACTACAAAGAAATCATCCTCCTCTGTTTGCCTCTTTTCTCTTTTACCTGCTCACCCTCTATCCCCTCTTTGTCCTTGAAAGAGAAGCCCTGATCTGAACTATCCCTGGCCAAAAGCAAAAGCTGGCTCTCTATTAAACACAGACCTTCTTAAGCCACAACAGCCACCTTCTGCCCTAGACCCAGGCTTTGCTTTTCTCCTGGGGTGACTAAAACTCCTCCTCCCCTCTCATCCCTATTTCCTGAACTTCTGCAGTGATCATGAGTGATTCCTATTCCCACTGTTAATGAGAGGCCCTGCCATCTTCCAGGCTTCTTTGCCAACCCTCAGTGTGACAACCAAGGGATCTTTGTTGTACAGTGGTAAGCACCCTCCCCAACCACACACACACCATGTAATCCAACATCCTTCTTGCACTGTCGATAAAAATGGACCATCCCATGTAATGCTAGAATGTGCTACCTGAGCTGCTAGGGAAAACTGGCCAACAATCTTGGGAGAAAGCAGGGGACACTGCTATATGACAGCAACCAGCACGACAAGATGTACACTCCTGTGCAATAATGGCATTCAACCTAGGTGGGTAATCAAAGGTTCTCAGACTGGCTAAGAAATCCACTCAGTGGCAAGGAACCCATAGCTGGAACTGGAATCCAAGCTAAATTCCTAAGGAGACCAAGAATCTGGACTCCAAGGAGAAGCTTCCACTAACCATGGGCCTAAAGAGAGGCCACACACATTATAACCTCACAAAATCAACGATGCTTATCTCATTTAATCTATGTTGATCTCACTCTCCATCAGAGAATTTTTTTATTTTTCAGAAGGCAGAAAGAACCGAGGGTAGCCCAATTTCACCAAGACCAAAAATGATAGCTGACTCGCTGGCAGGAGATGAACCACCCCTAGCATATCAGCTATGGCCCAGGTGAAACCACAGAAGAAGTAGATAGATAAGCAAGAGTGCTTCTTCCACAGGGAGCCCGATGACCTGAGCCAAGGGGGGGGTGGGTGGAGACAGACACCAAGGATACTCAAAACATTACAAAGCAGAAATCCTTCTATGAGCTCAACACTAAAGTAGACTTAAAAGTCACCTATCATGGCTCAGGGAACTTTGTAGAGGAGGGGGCAGAAAGATTGTAAGAACCATGGGAGAGGGGAATATCCAAAGGCATTGTTGGGGCCCGCTTAGCATAAGGACGGCCATAACAGGTTTGGTGGCTGCTGCGTGACACGGGCCTCTTCCAGGGACAGGGAACAAACTCATTTCTGGTAAACCATGGCGAGAGGTCATGGGCTGTCATAACTAGAAACCAGATGGTCGTCAAAAGATTAGGTTCCCAGAATGTATATGTGACCACCAGGATGTGGCCAAAGGGACACAAGCCAAAAATATGTGCTGTATACATAATGGAAAACTACTGGGTGATGTGTGCTTGCTGACTCAAAACGTATAAGAACTGGATGAAACTTGCCTTCTGGGTCCATGTTGAAACCTGCTGCACCAGGCAGATACTTGGACCTCTGCTAGCTGTAAATAAACTTTGCTGTGTGACTTGCATTATCGTGTGTGTCCTCTGTCCTTCTGAGGGGTGGTCGACCTCGGACCCTAGCACTTGGGGCCCGTCCAGGATTTAGACCCCTCCTCAAGGGAACAGATGACCCCCGATACTGAGGTTTAGGAAAACCACGGAAGGAGGATTGGCCACTTCCATCTGGAGGAACTAAGAGGTCCCTGTCTGGGTCTGGTTGAGAATTCTCATCTGGGTGGAAGGAAAGGGTTTTGACCCTGGAGATTCCACTGCTGGAAGTCATGGGCGATGTCCCCGACAGTCAGAAGCCGAAGAGATGTCCCCAGTAGATGCCATTTGGGCTGATTTCTGGTAAGGATCCTGATCTGGGTGTGAAGCTGTAAATGGCGTTGAGCCTGTGAGATTGGTGTGGTTGACCAGCCGGTTGGTGTTGGAGACTCCTGGGCAAATTTGGGTTTTTTTGCTGGTATTGTGTTCTTTGTTTTCTTTCCCCTTGTTTGTCCTTTCCTTTTGACTATTATGGGACAGGCTCAAGTGACCCAAAGACTCTCCTTCTGAGTCATTTCTCTGAAGTCCATGCCAAGGGACGTAATTATGACACGGAGCTGAAGAAAAGTAAGTTTGACACCTTCTGTTCAGCAGAATGGCTGACCTTCAACATAGGCTGCCCTCCCCAAGGAACCTTCTCTCTGGATGCAATTAAGAAAGTTTGATGTTATTAATAAACCTGGCATTCAGGGCCATCCTGACCAATATCCTCATATCCTGATATGGCAGGCCTTGGTAGAGAAACCCCCCCACACACTGAAACCATTTATGTATGAAAAGCAAGAGGAGTCCCCTAAGGTATTGGCTGCCACTGAGACCAGTCCCAAATCTCCTCCGCCGGTCACCATTGCCCCAGAATCCCCCAACCCATCTAAGAAGCATATTTTGCAGGAGGGATCAGATCTCTCTCCATCCCTGCTAGATCTAGATTTTGAGGCAAACCTCCCACCCTATGTCGCTGCTGTGCCACTCCAACCCAAGACAGCTGAGCTCCCGGAGCCTCCCCACTTGACTTCCTCTCCATTGGCACCCCCTGCCCCAACCCCAGGGCCAGCAAGGGGTCTCAGACCTCACAGGCATCGAGAGGAGACCCTGGAGGAAGAGACCTCTTCCACTTTTGCTGGGGCCCCCATCCTCCCAGTCTGGCCACTGGGCAGTATCGGTCCCAATGAGGAACATATTTACCAATATTGGCCCTTCTCAAGTAATGACCTGTATAATTGGAAAGCCCAGAATCCTCCCTTTTCTGAGGACCCCAGGGGCTTGACTGATCTGTTTGAATCCATTCTACATACTCATAGTCCTACCTGGGACGACTGTCAGCAGCTTCTTAAGACTTTATTCACCACTGAGGAGTATGAGCAGATCCTCACTGAAGCCAGGAAGAATGTTCCCAGTGACAATGGATAGCCGAGCCCCCGCCAAACCTGATTGATAAACATTTTCCTTTGAATAGACCTGACTGGGACTTTGGGGACATGCAAGGTAGGGAGTGTCTCCGGGTCTACCACCAGACACTTATGGCAGGTCTCAGAGCGGCAGCTCGCCACCCCACTAATTTCGCTAAGGTAAAAGCAGTAATGCAAGGGGGAAATGAAAGACCGGCCATGTTTCTTGAGTGCCTCTGTGATGCTTATAGGCAGTACACCCCCTTAGACCCACTGGCAGAGGAAAACCAATTGGCCATAATAATGTCCTTTATAAATGTATAAACAGGAGGGACTTGGAGAGATGACTATCTGAGATATGATGAAAGTAGCTGAGAGAGTTTTCAATACTTGGGAGACCCTGGAAAAAAAGGAGGACCATATTAAAAAAAGAAAGTCAGGAGTTGCAGGAAAGGATTCGGAAGGAAGACAGGGAGCATCAGAGCAGGGAGAGCAGGGACAGCCGAAGGAGATGGCTAAGATTTTGCTGGTGGGTGTCCAGGAAGTGGCTAGGTGAGGGCCTAAACAAGCTGGACTGACCCAACCTCAGAGAGCATGCCCAGATTAGATAGAGGGCAATGCGCATACTGCAAAGAATATAGACACTAGAAGAGGGAGTGCCCCAAGTGCCAGGGACAACAAGGGCAGGATCGCAAACCCGGTAGGGACACCTGGGTTCTGTTGACAAGGATGGACAGTGGTTAGAGGGGATGGGACTCAGATCCCCTCCCCGAGACTTGGGTAACCATGTATGTGGAGGGGAAGCCAGTGGGATTCAGGGTAGACATAGGGCCCAGTATTTAGTCCTCAATAAGCCCACTGAGCCCTTGTCCCAGAAAACTAGTTTAGTTCAGGGAGTAACTGGGTCCAAAGCACATCAATGAGCCAGTAAGCATCAGGTGGATTTGGGATGGCACCAGGTGACCCATTCCTTTTTGGTCATTCCTGAATGCCCAGCCCCACTTCTAGGATGCAATCTGCTAACCCAAGTGATGGTTCGTACTCACTTTGAGCCATATGGAATTAAAGAAATGGGTGGCCAAGGACAGCCTTTCCATGTTTTTTGACCATGTCCCTAGCAGATGAACATCACTTGTTCTCTTGGCAGGACCCCCCACCATACCAGGAAATGACTTATTGGATCCGCACCTACCCCCAGGCCTGGGCAGAGATAGCAGGCATAGGACTGGCAGCGCACCACACCCCAGTGATAGTACAGCTCAAGGCCTCGCCTCAGCCCATTCGAGTCTGTCAGTACCCCATGTCCTCCAAGGCACAAAAGGAGGGAATTGCCCCTCACATCAACCATCTTAGAGGCCAGGATACTTCGACCTTGTTGTTCTGCTTGGAACACCCCACTTCTCCCTGTTACGAAACCAGGGGGGGAAGATTACAAACCAGTCCAAGATTTGAGGGATGTAAATAAGAGGGCCGAGGACATCCACCCCACAGTTCCCAACCCTTACACCCTGCTAAGTCATTTACCCCCCTCACATGTTTGGTATACCACCCTAGATTTAAACAATACTGGAGCAGGATGACCATGGTTGTGGACCCAGAAACCTGGACCTGGTTAAGATTGTATTCACAGAGGAAGGAAAGGATACTGGCTGGATACATGGACAGATGTGGGAGGTAGTATTCTATAAACATGGGGTCATGCAGGTTCATCCTTGATTGTTAAACCAAAGGCAGAGCTAGTAGATCCGTGGGTCCCAATGAGGTACTGACACCACCACGAAGTGAACAAGAGTCAACCCCCGGGCCTGCTAAAGTCCCGACCCCAGGAAAAGGTACCTTGACCCCGGGGAATGGGACCCTGTAGCAGAATCCAGGGGGTACCCCTGCTGTGGCTATGATGTCCACCACCCCCCCTTCTATGAGGCAATAGGGTTAAATGCTACCTTTAATGTGCCTCAGGAAGACAATCCACCACAGTGTTCTTGGGGGGACCGCAAGGTAGGGCTCACTCTGCAACTAGTAAGTAGACAAGGGCACTGCATAGGGGCCATTCCTCAGACACACAGGAGACTCTGGGATATACATACCATTCACAGTGGCTTGACAGGATGGCTCATGCCGGGGATCTGTTCCAAGACAGATCTGACTCTGTGTCTTTCCCTTTCTGTGTTCAATCCCTCCATAGAATTTTTTTGTCCTGGTCACCTTCTTATCCCGTATCCTCTACCACCCTGAGGAAAGCATGTATCAGCACTGGGGGGAAAAGGAACCTTCAGGAAAAAAAAAAAAAGGATCCAATTTCTGCCCTCACCATAGCCACCCTATTTAGTCTAGTGATGGCTGGGGCTGGGACCAGTATAGCCTCCCTGGCCACCCAACACACTGGAATGACCTCATTGCAGGAAGCCATAGACAAAGATTTAGAAAGGATAAAGACCTCCATTAGCCATCTAGAAAAATCCCTCACTTCCCTGTCTGAGGTGGTGCTCCAGAATCGGTGGAGCCTAGACTTGTTTCTACAACAAGGGGGATTGTGTGCAGCCCTAGGGAAAGAATGTTGTTTTTATGCCAATCACTCAAGGGTTATTAAGGACTCAATGGCCAAGGTCTGGGAAGGGCTAGCTAAGAGAAAGAGAAAAAGAGAAGCCAAAAAAGGCTGGTTTGAAGCATGAGTTAACAGGTTCCCTTGGATGACAACACTAGTCTCCACCCTGTTGGGACCTCTACTCATCTTGCTACTGATATTAACCTTCGGACCATGTATTCTAAACAGGCTGATAGCATTTGTGAAGGATAGGATAAATACCGTCCAGTTAATGGTCCTCAGGCAGGAATATCAAAGTCTATCAGACCCTGGGAGCTTGTACTGAAATGGCCGGAATGAGCAAGATTCCTCATTATGAACAACGAAAGGGAAGAATGTTGGGGCCCACTTAGCATAAGGACATCCATCACAGGTTTGGTGGCTGCTGCATGACACAGCCCTCTTCCCAGAACAGGGAACAAACTCATTTCTGGTAAACCAAGGCAAAAGGTCATGGGTCGTCATAACTAGAAACCAGATGGTTGTCAAAAGATTAGGTTCCCAGAATGTATATGTGACCACCAGGATGTGGCCAAAGGGACACAAGCCAAAAATATGTGCTGTATACATAATGGAAAACTACTGGGTGATGTGTGCTTGCTGACTCAAAACGTATAAGAACTGGATGAAACTTGCCTTCTGGGTCCATGTTGAAACCAGATGTGCCAGGCAGATACTTGGACCCCAGCTAGCTGTAAATAAACTTTGCTGTGTGACTTGCATTATCACATGTGTCCTCTGTCCTGAGGGGTGGTTGACCTTGGTCCCTAACAGTATCCCCCAACCCATGACTGCTGCTCACACAACACATAGTCTACACCCCATGGAGCATACAGCAACCCCACTGAGGAGGACTCTAAGTGGAATGGGGGCAGGGCGTCGGGTACCAATACCTGACTTGTTCATACATATTTTCTACTTAATAAAAAAAAAAGGACCATAAGCTATGTGTGTTTTGGGCCAGGAGTTCTGACATAGAGTTATTGATAAAGAACTAAGGTTCTGGTTAATGACATTCTTTGTAGGAAAGGGTGGAGATGCAGATCTCTGACAATGAGACATGCTAAATTGGAACAATTGCTATTTCTTGTGACATTTTATTCTTTCTTGATGACATACATCTACATTTCGAATGCCCTGCTAAATACTACATAAAATTTCAAAAACATTTTCAAAGAATTCCTTTATAAAAAGTGACAAATTGGGTAAAGCATCTCCACACAAGGAGCTGACTGACTGGATGGCCACTGCCTGTACTGTGTGAGCATAGACAAATCTGGACATGGAGCAGCTTCCCCAGGTGCTCCAAAAGCTGTATGCCTTTTTCCTCATCTTCATCATCTAGACATCCTCACCCCCACCCCTTATGGGAAAACTTTCCAGAGTCTTCTTGTAAACAGGAGGCAACCCTATGACCTTCACTAGAGCTACTTACAGAGCTTACCTCCAGGGAAGGAATTGTTGGCATTTCAGCCTAGCAGTGGGGAGGTGGGAGGCAACTAGGGTTAAGTTGAAGAGGCCGTTGGTGGGGTTCTCTTCTAGCTCTTCAATATCCTGCAAAGCATTTCTGCCACCAGACCCTGCAAGAGAGTTGAGACTATATATCCCTTACGTTCTTCCCCATGCTCCTGCTGAATTCCACTGAATTGCAGCCTACTGCTAATGGTGGGCTAGCAACTCTTCTGCTCCCAGCCCTTGTGAATCCACACACCCCTAATTTTTCAGTTTCTATGTACTTTAGTATCCTATTTAGTTTCTCGGGAACCAATGGGAAATGGGACTGTGTTTCTCTTTGCATATAGTGCCGGCCACATAGTAAGCACTTAGTGAATGTTTGCTATTAATAAAAAGAATTAACCCAGTATGAAGCCATGGAAGGTACATTGCATAGAACATTCTAAGAATAGATTGGTTAGCACACACATTCACTTAATGTTTCTGAACTAGGGCCTATGATAATAATAATGAAAAGAGTCCCTTATTATTCCTAAATCTCCAAGAAAGTGAGAAAGGCCATTCATATGCTGGGTTACCATCCTGCTCAATGGCTAAGAGATTTACAACCAAAACACCATCCCTTGGTCATGAAATTTCCAATGAGCCAGGTAGTGCAGAAAGCTTTTGTAGAACCTGACATCTATAGACAGAGGCGGTCTAATAACCACCATCAATTAACAAGCAGTCTTTTCAAGACCTGCCTGAAGCCAGGAAATAGATAAATAAGGAGGATCCCCACCCTTAGCCTCCAGAATGAACCCTGCTCCTATGAACCCAGGGCCACTCACTGCATCATATCTAATCCCTACTCTCTTGCCAGGCTGCTTAACCCAGAGGTTGAAAATTTCCCTCTGGTTTTGCACTGGTTTAAGCTGCTTGGCCAGGGCACTGGCTTTAATCTTCTCATCCTCTGTCTAGGACTGGCCATGCCCCTGCCCTCTTTTCCCTAAGGACAGGAACCAAGTGCCTAAAGGCTGGTGAAAACCCACTTCATTTGGAGGTTTGAAGTGTCCCTAGGGAATCAAGAAACTACCCCTAACCCCCAGAGTGGTTACCTTTTTATAGGGCACTTGCTTCCTATCTCGCAGGATCCAGTGTGTCTGATTGACTGGGCCAGACTAAGCTTGACAGAATAGCAAATTTGAAGCAGATCTTATAAAAATCAAAAATGGGCTGGGCATGGTGGCACACACTTTTAATCCCAGCAGTGAGACTATACTTATGGAAAAAACAAACAAAACATACAAAAACCACCAAAAAAACCAAAACCAACCAAACCACAACAGCCCTTTCCCAAAACTTGACAGGTTCAGTGGAAGCACTGAAGAGGGGGGTTTTGCTTTGCTTTTTGTTTGTTTGAAGACGGAATGACTCTGATCAGAACTGGGCTTCAGGCAGTGGTGGCAGGCAAGCAGCTGGATGGCAAGCAGAACCTGAAGGTAGAGAGGCTGGTCGCAATGGTCCAAAGAGCTTCCCTTCAGGACTGGAGGAGGCCCCTCGGGAAGACATGTTTCTGAAGAACTGGCACAGACTTGGAGAAGCTGTTAAATAACTGCATGATTCCAAGTCCACTTCAGAGGGGACTGACATGTTTTGATGAGAAATGTGGAAGGAACAAGCATGTAGCCGGTGCTGACTGCATAACAGTGTGAATATTTGTACAACATGAGAAAACAGGACCCTGGGTCCAAGGCTACACAGAAAAGAGTAGAACTAGGATCCTAACCTAGGTATATGACCCTACCCTACCACCCGCCCAAGTTCTGAATTTGTCTCTAGAGAAGCCAAAAAGAGAAACAAATGCTCGGGGAACACATTGAGGGATTGCCAAGTGGGACTTAGAAACATGGGCAGGGGGTTCGGAGCAAAAGATACGTATCTGGGAGGCACCTGCAGGTATTTCATGATCGAAATCCCAAGATGTAAATCAAATATCCAACACAAAAGAGATTAGGAGACAAAACTCTGGCCAGAGCTTGGTGAGGTATTCTTGGCTTAGAACCTAATGATGAAGCAAAAAAGAAAGTCACTAAAGTACAAGGAAAACCAGGAGATGGTCAGTAAGCGGGAGTCCAAGGAGGGCAGTAACTGCAACAAAGTCTGAATGTTATCTTGTCTTGAGATATCCTCCACCAAACAAATTAGTCCTTACTGCTGAATTCAGCTTTCCTTGGATTCTCCACTTAACTGCTGAGTGAAGAAAACAAGCAAAGGCCAATGCCATCAGCAATCAGAAGCTGCTTCCCTAACAATCTGGTTCAGAGAGCTGAAGGGAGACAAGCTATTGAAGCAGCAGGTGAAGGCTCTTCTTTAGAGAAATTTGGAAGATAATGAAGAGAGACCTGAGAGAAGTGAGCAGGGGGCGCAGGGGAGGAATGTTCTCTGAACAAATCTTTAAGCACAATTGCATAGTTCTTCATCTTCTGAATATTTAAGACAAATATCATATACAATCAGGTTGCCAGCCCCGGACAGACCACACATAAGTGACAATAGTCATAATTCCTCCCTTTTAACTTCAACTTCTTACCATCACTGTATCTCCAACGTGATGGTAGAATCTGAGGGACCCTCATGTCCAGCCAATGCCGCCACAGGAGTGACTCAAGAGTGTGGTAGTGGTGGGAGCCTCATGGAACCAGAGGACTGGGGACAGTTTTTGGCATTTTTCACCACCTGTCAAATTATATCTGGCTTTCATGGCTTCATTCTTTCACTTTATCTTCTACCCCAGTTTAAGGGGAGGACATCATCTCAGGAGACCAGTGCTAAACCCCAGAAGAAACGCCCTTTATTCATGACCACCATGTATGAGGGAAACCCAGCCCCTGCTCTCTTGGCAAGCATCGTGTCTGTCCAAATGGGATACTTTTTTCTAAATTCACAAGGGGGTGTGGCCTGATGGATGCTCTGCCTACACATTTACCTTGGGGAAAAGGTCAAAGATGACTTTGCTGTCCTGCATGGGTTGAGAGCAGCTTTCTCATCAAGAGAAGCCATTTTCTCTCCCCAAGACCCCTCAATGGACTTAGGCCAATCCCCAGGATTCCAGCTGCTCTGGTTCTCTGTTTAAAATGGGAGGGACATACCCAGGAGAACATGGAGGTTTCTGAAGACTGTGGTATGGTGAGCTTGGGTGGAAAGGGTCGGCCTGAGACAGAAGCATTGAATAAAACATGGAAAGGGGCTGAGATGATCTGCTGAGTTGTGGGGACAAACCCAACCCAAAGCATTACCTTTGTATGGACTCTGCACAAGTGTTTTTAAATGCTCTATTAACAAGTCTGAGAAAAAACCCACTTGAATGAACCAGGCTACAAGAGGTTAAATCATGTAAAAACTTTTATTTTTTAAATGGAACTACATTTAGTCAAAAACCACTTGTGTAGGAAACGTCTTCAAGTCAAATATTGTTGTCATTTTCCAGAGAAAATGTGCCTTAATTCCTTGATGCCAAAGAATGTCTGATACATTGTATAATGAAACTAGAATAATTGAGCTACTTGTTCATTACAAAAGATCTCTAGCTGAATACTCAAAATTCTTCAGCCACTGAGTGGGCTTGGAGTGAATTAACAAGGCTCTTTAAAAAAATAATTAATTTTGAGATGGGGCACAAATTTTACAATATAATTTTTGTAAAGCATTATTGAATGCTTTTTGCTCCAAGAAGGACCACACATTATTCTTTTTTGGATAATGCTGGGAGCTTCAGAAAGACAAGTAAAATGTTAGACAAAAGCCTTACAAAGGAGCACACACCAGCCACACTGCAGACACAATTCTTGGTCTGCGTCTGCAGCCTCTATGACCTCCAGCCTATTCCTGCTTTTCTGTGGAGTGCCTTCCAAAATGCTTCGCCTCATCATAAAGTGGGTCACCCATGCACCCATGGGCTTATGAGACCCGTGAATACATAGCCCATGCTCTACTAAGATCCCAAGTCCTCCAAGCGTGCAATAGCCAGAGTCCTGACCCTGCGAGACCTCGGAGGCACTGTTGGGGGACACAGAAAGCTAGAGTCAGGAAAGAGACTATGAAATAAAAACGAGAAAACCAAATCCAAATTCGGAAAGATGCCTGCATCCTCCACCTCACTAGAGGCCACTGAGTCATGGTCACTGACAGCTTCTTCTGGGCAGTAAAAGGCAAAAGAGGTCCTTCTTATCCCTGCCTAATTGGCTTGGGAAAATTGGCCAAAACACATTTTTAAAAGGCTGTGGCAGCAAAGGTGTTTGGAGAACAACAGAAGAGAGGAATGACACGGCTAATGTGGCCAGACCAAGAATGGTAGAGGAAAACGTGTTGTCAGGAGCCGAGCACGGGACATTTTAAAGACCATAGTCTGGAGGACAGCAAAAGCCAAGAAATGGCTCCTATACATCAGGAAGTTGAGTATTTTACTCAGTTCTGGAGAAGTGAGGCAGGAAGGCAAGAGGGGTCTTGAACAAATGCAATATGGTTCCAAAGCTGGGCTCAGAGAAGTGTGGCAGTGGGTGGCAGGTAGGAAAATTCTCCTGTTCAGACTGGGTCTGGGCCGAGAGAAAAGGGCTCCATTTCTATTCTTGCAGCCACCCGGATATGGAGTACGGTAGAAGAGGCCTTGAGAGAAAGAATCTAAGGAGCACAGGAAAAGTACACCCAAGTGCTGAGAAAAAGGGACAGTGGAGTGTTCAACACTAAGTGAAACATCTCTACCACAGCCTCCAAGGCTCAGGGACCATTGCAGAAGAGGTGGTGGAAAGAATGTAAGAGTCAAAGGAAATGGAGGAGTGCTTTGCATTACTGTCTCCCAGGCACAAAGTGGCGATAGTATTCATCACCTCACAGTGGCTGATACCATTGACATAAGGCCTTCATAATAGGAGAAGGGGAAGAGATACCAAAATAGAAGGTAGATTGGTTGAAAAGAAGAGGAGATTCGGTGGAGAGGAAATTCAAGACAGTGGTGGGAGGGTTGTTATGATCATGGTATATTATCTATATGAGAAGTGGCATCTTGTCATTAGCCAATTCCACCTGGGGTCTTGATTCTCCCAAACTGGCACTAAAATTCTTATTGTAGTTTTTGTTGTGGTTATTTGTTTTGTTTTACTATGGTTTTTTTGAGGTAGGGTCTTCCTTTAACCCAGGCTGAACTGGAACTCACTGTCTCAGGGTGGCCTCAAACTCATGGCAATCCTCCTACCTTGGTGTGTGCCAGGACACCTGACCCTCTTTAGTTTCTGAGACTGAAAGGCATTACAAGAACATCTTTTGTGCTTAGCCTCACGGTCTTACTTACAATGGGACTGTGAGAGCTTGATGGACAGGGCACCATGACAGCATTAGACAGGAAGGTTTGGGCCATTCTGAAGAACAAAGGAGGGTCCAGGAAAGCTTCGCAGGGACAGCCTTTGAGCTGAGCCTTGAAGCATGAGTTGGAGGTAGAGAGAGGACCTGACACATTCAGCTCTCTAGGTCTACCCACTGCACAAATCAACCCTGGGAGAACTAGAAGCGGGAACTAGAGCAGCTGAGGTGCAGCAATTGTGTGGTAGAATTGTGTAGGAACCAAGTGTTCCTTCCTTACGAATTCAGAATAGGCACCCAGCTGATATTACAAAATTGTCCACAGATTATAAACTGAATGTCAGTGTCATTTAAACTACTCTGTATTCGGGGCTTACTTGTCTTCTCTAGAGTTTGTGAAGTGATAAATGCCTTGCCATGAAAGAAAATACAACATAAAAAAGTATTTTGTGTTGGAGAAATTGGTCAGTGGTTTAAGGCGCTTGCCTACAAAGCCTATTGACTCAGGTTTGATTCCCCAGTACCCACGTAAACCCAGATGCACAAAGTGGCACATGCATCTAGAATTCATTTGCAGTGAGAGGCCCTAAAATTTGTTTTAAAAAATAATTTTAAAATTAGTGTTTTACTTGTTCTGTGGGCAAATTTGATGAGTTATATTGAATTTCACCAGCATTTGGGCCCCTGGTGTAATAATCCAATCATTTCTTGGTACCACTGTTGATAAGGCACTTAGTTGATGATAGATCTTATGAACAAATCGGTGTATAAGAAGCTCACTGAAACAAGGGAACCTAGGAGTGCTTTCTACGCATCTTTATTGAATGAACATTCATGTGGGAATGAGACTCAGAGCTCATACTCAGCTCAAACACTGTGCCCCATCCCTAAGTCATCATCTGCCTCTCACTCTCTAATCTATAGAATGGACACGGTTGCCCAGGTTTTGAAAAGGTTTCTTCCAGTCTGTCCTTCGTGGGACTACATTCAAAGAATTCTTTTGTTGAACAGCAGCCCAGAACATTCCCTTCTATGCCTATCCATCATGTTTATCATTTGTTGTCTCAAATTATGAATCCCCCTTTCTCAAAAATTCTTGTGTGTCCCACTCAGGCTGAGAGCCTGGGGAGATAGTAGGGCCAGGGGAAGAGAGGGGCAAGAGCTGGGTCCAGAGAAAAACCAATTGTCTCAAAATAATAGGATGACTGCTTTTCTGTAAATTAAGAAATGAGGCCTGAGCTGATTGCTGTGAGCTTGCTGCATAGCAGAAGGAAAATGGGATAGGAGGCAACCGGAGTCCTCTGCCTGCTCCATAGAGGCTTGCTGAAGCCAACAAAAGCACTTTCTGGCTCCTCAGCCCTCTGCCTCGGAGGCCTTCAGAGACAGTAAGGAGCCTTTAGCACAGACAGGAGACTTTTTTTTGAAGCCCCATGTACTTCTGTCCATTTGTGAAGGCTTTTTTGTCTAAAGAGTAGCTGGGACTTTTGCCATGACCAACGGGCTTCCATCTGGTCCATGGTTTACATGGCTTTCTTTTGAGCAACCAAACATTCCCCCTCCCGCCCCCCGAAAAAGACAAAGCAGTTCATTCACAAAATCTGCTACTCAGCTGACAGATGTTTTGACCTTGTTGCTCTGTAGCTAGGCAGGCACTGACCCCATAGGTGAAAAGCTCTGTCGCCCATTCCCATCCCCACTTGGCCAATTGCTCCCCAGGATCGCCCAAAATTTTTGACATTTTGTCTTTCCTCTCCTACTCCTGCCTCCACAACGCTTAGAACAAAACTGTTCCAAGAGTGGCCTTTTATCAGGTCAGCTGGAAAAAGGGGAAAATGGTCATGTGCTCCAGGCTGCTCTGCCACAGCTGCTCAAACACTGTATCTGTGGCCCTGCCCTTGCTTTTGCAAAGATAAGTCCACCAGAAGCTCTCTGTGCACTTCCATCCCCATTCTCAGAGAAAACAACCTCAGTCAGAAGTTCCTTATTGAGAATTTAACTGCTAAAAAAACAAGCACCACCTATCTGGCTTATTAAACCTGGAGGCTCAGCAATCTTTCATTCACTGGCATTGGGGAAGAAAAGCTTTGCTAACAGGCTGTATAGGTTTCTGAAGTTTAGGAGATGGTTATTGAGCCCAGGGATGTGAGCACTGAGCTCCTATGAGACGTCCATGGAAGGTTATCTGAAGAGGCAGCATTTGAACTAGGCCTGGAGTAGAGGACATAAGTAGGAAGCTCGTCGATGTGGCTGCATCTGTGTGAAGGCACAGAAGGAAGGGCCAATTTAGGCAACAGGAGGGTGAAATAGAAGTCCGTCAGGTAGAACCAATCACCCCAATTTGCTCTCCCAGCTTTTCCATCAGCCTGCCTGAGGACCCTGAGCCACCAAGAAGTGCCAAATCAAGTTTGCCTAAGAGTCATATTTAGATCCTTCTACTTATTGACATCTATAGAAAGAGTTTTGAGGGGGGTTTCTTTGTTTTGTTTTTTGAGGTAGGGTCTCATTCTAGCCCACGCTGACCTGGAATTCACTATGGAGTCTCAGGGTGGCCT
Source organism: Zapus hudsonius (assembly GCA_004024765.1). Classification (NCBI taxonomy): domain Eukaryota; kingdom Metazoa; phylum Chordata; class Mammalia; order Rodentia; family Dipodidae; genus Zapus; species Zapus hudsonius. The sequence continues at coordinate 15,981 of PVHP010015223.1, forward strand.
TGAACTCATAGTGATCCTCCTACCTCAGTCTCCCGAGTGCTGGGATTAAAGGCGTGCGCCATCATGCCGGCTGAGTTTTGAGTTTTGAGGGGGAAGTGATCCCTAAGGAATTCTAAGAACAGCCAACTCCATGACCTCAACTCAACTCCTTGTCTAGACATCTTTGAAAAATTCCAATATTTTTCTACAGAAGTTACTGAGTGTCCATGCTTTACACCACAAGCCACACTGACAGAAGGCTGCAGATAACCGATTAGCTTATCATAGAGGGCACTAAAGTCACTTCAGTGGTTGTCGACTATTTGAATGGGAGATCATCTCGAGAGCAGATGGTTATGTATGACAGAAAGAGGTTTGAGTAGCTCATGGGAGCACCGAGTGGAGCTGGCTTCCCTGTCAACTGAGAGCTTAAGGGACAAGATCATAAAGAGCCTCCTCCTACCACATCTTACTAACCCGGAGCTCTGAAATCTGGGCCCAAACCTGCAGAACACGAGCAGTACCACCAATAGCTCCTCAAGCCCTAACCATTGGAAACCTCTCCCACTTCCATTCTCTCAATTAGAAACAGCCTTTTCCCAAAAGTGCAGGTATTTTCTACGCATTTCTTCTTACACCAAATCTCGGTGCCACATTTTTTTCTTGTTGCTTTAAAAAATACAGTAACAAGGCATTACCTTAGGAAAATCATTGCACTCAGAGATAGAATGCAGTAATAGGGCCTGAACTGAAATGGAAACCATTATTACTGAAGGCCAACAAAGTGTTTGCTGAGAAATAGCATAAAGAAGGGGATGACAAGAAGTGGACAGGAAGCTAAGCAAAGAACCTACCACTGGAGGAAAGACCACGGTTAGGGGAAATGATCAGAAGGGAAATCAGGTCCAAAGGAGCCTGAAACCTTAAGGGTTAAAGCAATACTTTGCTGGGGCTTGGTAGAGCCATAGGAAAATAACCTTTGGGGAAACCTGCTGGAGGCAAAGGGAAGCTGGGAATTCTCAAACTTGGAGGCTAAAAGAATACCTATACAGAGAAATCCCCCAAAGACAATTTCTCAAATTGGATCTGGCCATGTTGCCCTTATCCTTTCCTCCTCTCTCTGACACCTTAAAGTTATCTGCACTCTTCTATGAGCATTTTACCCCAAGAGTGCAAGCGCTGGAACACAAAACTGAGATGCCACAAAAGAAGAAGAGATGAGACATGGGAGAGTATCATAGATCCTCTTAAATCCCTATGTTAACATTTAACCTCCAATATTATGGGTTCAGGAGATGGGGCCTTGGGTAGATGGTGTGGTCATGAAGATAGAGTCTACCTATTAGTGCCTTCACATGAACAGACTCCAAAGAGCTCTTTAGCTGTCTCTCCATCATGTGAGGAAATAAGATGCCCATAACCTGGATGAAGGCCCTCACTGAAACCTAATTCTGTTATTACCTGACCTCAGACTCCATCTCTAGAACTGTGATAAGTAAATGTTTGCTGGCTAAGCCACCCAGTTTATAATCATTTGAATCTGATATACTGTGACTGAGAGACAGCTAATTTGTGTACAAAGACCTCAGCAGGTGGCTTTAGATTTCTGTACTTTTTTTCTGCTTCTTTTTCTTGTCAGATTCAGGTATTTTTCTGTCTCAAGTGCCACTCTACTTTCAAAATCTTCACTTCCCTTTGAAGTGCTGGAGCCCAAGCCTTCTGCTAAGACTATGCTTGGCAGGCGAGAAGAAAGTCACAGATGATCATGAAGACATTTCATTAAGTTCATAAAACTAAAACCAGTAACTTTTGTGATAATTTGTAAGAGCACTTTATTGTTGATCCCCCTCCGACGAAAGAGGCAGTCAAAGATGTTTCCAAAAGATAAAGCTTCAGAATCAGGCTAGGATGTGATCTCTGAGATTCTGAGGCCCTTGAAACATCTTGGGAAATAAACTTTCAAGTGTGACCCTAAGTTTTGGTCCAAGTTACATTCCTCTGTGTAGGTGGAAATAACTGTTTTAGCTACTTTTATACCTCCAGGAGATAATGCATGGGGGGGGGAATGTATACATGTAGTATATAAAATCTGTCCTTTGTTCAGTGAAATTTCAAGTAACCAGAAAAGTAGAAAACTTGTAGTTACACGCTCCTGGGGCCACGCACTGCCAGATTCAGGCATGTAGGGTTCTCAAGACAGGTTTTATCAGTGTTTGCCACAAAAAGTCCAGAACAGTAGAACCAAAGTGATGATTCCAAGTGTGTTCTAGACCTCCAGGTCCCAGCAAAGGTAAGATGTGTGTTACATTCTGTTTCTCTAATTATAATTCAACTCTTTGGACAAAATACAAAAAGCAATTTGCTGAGGACTCTGAAAAGGGAGTAAAAGCTGCTATACTGAAGAGCAAGTGTGAAAGTCACTCACACTTTGAATTGTGACCAATTTGAATACTGACCAAAATGGCAGTGATGAGTTTCTGAGAATTTTTTTTCTAGCTTTGACCCAGGGGAAGCTGATCATGAAATGGACAACAAACCCAGCTCTCCGGATGACTTCACCAGAGCTGACGCAGGCTGGGGGTGTAGTTCAGTATTGGAACACTTGCCTCACAAGCACAAGGCCCTAGTTCAGTCCCTAGTAATTGCCTGCTCCTTCCAAAGAAAGAGGTCTCTCCGAGCCAGCGTGTAGGGAAAATCACTATCGTTTTTCTTCATTTTTCCCTCTTTCAGCTACACTGCAAGGCAAGACGCAAGCCCCAAGCTGTACGGCCACCCCTGTGGCAACAGCTTGGACCCCTGAGAGAAAGCCTGACTCTGGATAAAGGAACTCCTGTGTCCCATATACAAGCAGCTCCTTGCCAAGGTCTCAGCTCCTCCAAGTCCTTTCAGCTCCAAAACATCACCCTTATCCGTGCCTGTTTGAACTTATTGTTGAAGGAGAATATCAAGACCTAAGGCTATGAAAGAAGAAACTTAGGGGCTTGGGAGATGGCGCAGTAGTTAAAGGCACTTGCTAGCAAAGCCTGCTGGCCTAGTCTCAATTCCCTGGGACCCACGTAGAGCCAGACGCACACCATGATACATTCGTCTAGAGTTCATTTGCAGCAGCAAGAGGCCTTGTCAGGCCCACACTCTCTCTCAAATAAGTAAATATATTTGAAAAAAGAAAATGTGGCACTTGATCTGCCAGACTCTTTCCAACTCTGTAACTGTGCAAGTGACCGTAATGGAGACAGACACAGACCAGATCTTCAAAGCAAGAATCAGGCAGCCGTTACAGAGCCTGCAGTCACTGTGGGAGGACAGAACTCACTGGAAAGGACAGGAAGCTCTGGTGAAACTTCTCACTCAATAAGCACGTTTCAGAGAGGAGCCACCACAGTCATACCGTGGAGGATCCATATGGAACCCCGCAGAGAATGACGGGATGAACAAGGGCCCACAGCCACAGCCATTCAATCAACACAGGATAAGCCAGTGAGACAGAAACCAACGATCTTCGACACAAAGACCCCTAAGCTCACAGCCTTGGAGCAGCCTTAATACTCATCCACCACAACTCAGGAAACTGAGTGGAAGAGGGGGCGGAAAGATTGTGAGAGCCATGATGGAGGAGACTATCCAGAGGCATGGCACCCCTCAGTAACAACACACTTGGGTCAGGAGAACCTGGCTGAATACTAGGCTATCCATGGTCCCCCACCACAAAGACTGATCCAGGTGGCCCAAGGAGGAGGATATCCAGTTGATTGGGGATGGGGAGGGGGGCAATGAGGAATTGGGGATAACAACTCATTGTTGGCCCACTAAACAATGGAACTCATTATGGACAATAAAAAATAAGCACGTTTCCAATTTCACCATGTTTTTTACATGCTATAAAAATGGGATAGAAGGCCCCTGTTGCCTCAGAGTCTTGAGTTTGATGTCTATTCTGTCAGAATGTGTTAATTTGCCTACATCTGTAATCACCACCATTTATATGGCTTTTTACAATCTGCAGAGGCATCCATGTGCATTATCTTAACCTCCCAAGGTGGCAGCAATCATGTGTCTCCTGGAGGAAACCACCTGAGTGGGTTAGAGCTTTTTACTAAGCTGAGAAAGAGCCAGCTTCCAGTTTTGTCCTCTTTGTCCAGCACCAAGATCCAGAGTCCTGAGCACTATAACCAAGCTGTGAGCTGCAGCCATGAGGCAAGGGGCCAGTCATCTCACGTCTGAAGCGCTGGCTGGAGGAGATTAGGACATCCTCCGTTTTCCTCCAGAGAGGAAGATGGCCTTGAGAACTGGCTCCAAGGTTTTTTCCACGCTTTTTCCTGCCCCCTCATTTGCCCCTAGCCAGATTCCTCTGTCTCTCGTGTTAAACACAGAAATTTCTGGATTCCCACACCCTAAAGATGAAAATAACTTTTCTCCTCTCTCTTTGCCTACTTGGGAATGTGCTGGGGTTTAGTCAGATGAGGACGCATGGACCGGTGGCTTCTTCTGGTTTTGCCATTTCGTATCCCTGACAGGCTTTGAGGAATGTCCCCAACATCTGCTTCCACTCTGCTCCCCACCCTTGCTGCACAGTTATTTTGATTCACTCAGCACTGATGTGCCAGACGTCATCCCCCTGCTTCATGAGCTGTGCTCAGTTCTTCTGTACATATATTCATTTTCAAGAAAAATACAAGGGGGCTCTCTCTTGCTATCTCTGCTTGAAAATGAATAAATAAAATATTTTTTAAAAAAAGAAAAAGAAAAGGGAAGACAAAAGAGGGTGATAGGAGGGGTCATAATCAGCGAATAGTGTGTATATGGAGAAAGGTTAATTGATAAAACAAGACTAGAGTGAGACCCTACCTCGGGGGGTGGGGGGAGGTAGAAACATGGTCAGGAAGAGTGATGGGGAGATGAGGCAAGGGAATAAAATGAAAGGAGATTGGACACCAGACTGTTGAGCCTGGATTTCATCCTGTGACAGATGTTCAGGTGAGGTACAATTGCTCTGAAACAGGACTGTCTAAGGTTACCCAACTGGGGAGGAGATCCAGAGTCATCCCACAATTCTTGGCTGCCTCACAGAGAACCTGGAGCATGAGTAGTAATGGAGATTTTGCAATTTGACTCAGAGCACTGGAGTATGCTGCCAATCCCCCATCCCACCCTCACACCTCTAAGAGGAGGCTTCATTGTGCCGGAAATCTAAGATTTAGGCCCGACATTAACTTGCCATGTTCTCCCTGGGCCTCTGCGTAATGAGCCAGGCCTATTTTACTCCATAGTGAGTATAACGTTTTAGAGGCCATGTTGGCTGCTTTATGTTTCCTAATGTTCTGCTCTCAACAACCAAGGCTCCAAGAAATGAAGCCATCTACTCCAACCTACTCAGCAAAGTTGAGGTACAAAGCCATGTTTGCTGAAGCCCAAAGAGAAGCTTCCAGCACCACATTCCAATGCCTTCCCAATCCCTGCCAAAGCATAGGACAGCCTCTTCAATGCCCAAGTGGCCAATTAAGAAAGTACTGAGCTCAACAGTTGCAATAGTTAATTCTATTTCCATAAACTGAAGGTGCTAGGGACTTACCTGTGCTGTGGTTTGACCAGAACAAGGGCTTTTTGCCAGGGTCTAGCTGTGTGCAGCCCACTGTAGCCAGAACCATATCCCATCCTGAAATCATTGCATCCTCATCCTGTCCAGAACCCCACGTGGGTTGGGAACCTCCTAGGGAGAGTGGGCTCTCTGATACCCGAACGTGTGGCCTTGGGGCTCCTGAGGCTCTTTAGTCTTGGCTGATCATGGAGCAGGGCTTTCAGAGTCCTCCCAGTCTAGATTCTAGAGGTCACAGATTCCAATAAACTGTTCCATAGAATCAAGGACACTTAGTTCTTCATGTCCTGTCTGTGGCTATCGGGGTTATTATTTAAGCTGAAAGTCCTCAGGAAACAAGTGGTCACTGGAAATGAAATTCTTCTCATTACCAACATTTGAAGTTTTATTTTGTCATACTTCCAAGGGGCACCTTTCCAGTAATGTGGTAAGTCCAGTGTTCCAACATGAGCCACATATTTTCCCCAAGGTCACCAACCCACCTTCTTGTGGAATGTCCACAGCAAAGACCCTGCAGAGCCAAAGGCAATGGGATAGAGCCCTCTGCAGGCATGGGCTCAAGGATGACCTGCCAGTCCTTTGCCAGGCTCTGCCCTGGTTTGTCGGCAGTCCACATCATTCCTGTCTGGCTCAACTGCCCCTCCAACCGGTTAAACTCTTCCTGCTCTTTTCCAAGCTCAGCCTAATTCTGGCAGCCCTACACCTCCCCACCCCCAATCAAGCTGAAGTCAGAATGTGTTCACCTTTTGTATTGTAACTAAATATAGTAGACTTAGCCTGAGCTCTAGTAGTTATTAATATAATATTCATCCATTCCCTTATAAGCACCATAATCAATAGCCCCATTCTCAGAATCACCACTTAAAGCATCCAAAAGGCATAAGTGAAATAATAATTTAGATATATTCATAGCAGAGATAAAAGTAGATAGGGGCAGATTTTGAAGATACAAGCACATTCTATCAGATGTAAAAGCACAATTATTGCAAATACTTTTAATACTGGAGCTTGCCATTCACCTTGTAGACATTATTGTAAGTGGCTGTCAGTATCTGTCACCCCTAAATGACAGCCAGTTAAACCTCTGGATCCATACAATTAACAAGTGTTTGCTTCATCAGCTGCAGCAAGCTTGTGAAAAGCATGTCTCATATATAGCAACGTTGCATGTCAATGCATCTTTCTGCACGAGTAAGCAGCTAATGTGTCTGAAAGGCTTTCAGGGCCCTGTGCATCACTCTCCATGTGAAAGCTATTTTTTTAGACAGGCAAAGGCCATGACCTACCTACTAGGTCATTCTCTGAACCTTAGGCTTTTCATTTATGAAAAGGAAATTATAACTCCTGACCTACAGTGAGGTTCATGTGAGATAATGGACATGAAAGCATTTTGTAGTCCATGAAGCAACTCTAAAATAGTCATCACTGTTCATTCACATATGTTAACTTATGTGGAGAAGCAAATAAGCAAGCATGTGAGACCTCGAGATCCTGAGTAGCAAAAACAAACTTGGACTCAGTTTCTCCTATTTTCTCCCAACACAGATCACTTGTGATCCCAAAATATGTGAAGATTTTTCTCCAGCAGCCAGCAGGCCATCCTGCAGCTGCAAATATCAGCTAGTCATCTTTGAATTCAATTCATTATTATGAATTCAATTCATTATTATTATTATTATTATTATGACACTATCAACCTGGAGGTAGTGATAGATCCCTCAGATTAAGGACTGGGCTCCCAAGACTGTCCACACTTCAAACCTTGCCCTAAGTCTGGCCCTTCAGTACTTTGGATGACCAGCTAATAATTGGAGTTTCCAAGTCACTCCCCTAAGATTCAACTAATTTGCTACAGAAGCTCACAGAAATCAAAGAAATACAATACTTGACATTTACCAGTATATCATAAAAGACACTTTAAATGGTACAGATTAAGAGGTATGTAACTGCTACGGTAGTACACACCTGTACTACTAGCACTCAGGAGACTGAGGTAGAAGGATTGTCACGAGGTCCAGGTAAGCCTGGGTTACAGAGTGAGACTCTATCTCAAAAAAACAAAAGAGAATGGTGTGGAGAGACATACCTAGGGTGAGGTCTAGAAGGGTCCCCAGCATAGGAGCTTCTGATCCCATGGACTTGGTATGCATCAACTTGCTGGCATGTTAATTAATCTTGTTCAAGCCTCCATGTATTCAGCTATCCAGAAGCAGCCTAAATCCTGCTCTCATTGGTTTTTATGGAAACTTCTTTGCATAAGCACTATTAAAGTATAAGCAACAGGTAGACATATGATTGAACAAGAAGGGAGTTATCTCATGCTAAATATTCTGAGTGGCAAAACACATCAGGATTGTCCAGATTCCTTAACATTCCTACCTCAAGGGCTTGGAGCAAGGCCTCTTCTGGAATGGAGATCTTATGATCTACTATCAGACAACTTGAAGCATTTCCACTAAAACAGGGAAAAAGACAAGGGTGTCCACTGTCCCCACTTTTATTTAATATAGTACTGGAAGTCTTAGCTATAGCAATAAGGCAAGAGACATAAAGGGTTACAAATCAGAAAAGAAGAGATCTAATTGTCATTATTTGCAGATGATATGATTCTATATATAAGGGACCCTAAAGATCCTATCAACAAACTGTTAGCACTGATAAACACTTTTAGCAATGTAGCAGGATACAAAATCAACATACAGAAATCAGTAGCCTTCCTATATACTAACAACAAACAAGCTGTTGCAGTCAGCTTTCTAGTTGCTTCGCAGAAAGAACCCAAGCAAAAGTGGCTTGTGGAGGAATGGGTTTATTTGGCTTATGGACTCGAGGGGAGACTCCATCCTGGCAGGGAAAATGATGGCATGAGCAGAGGGGTGGACATCACCTCTGCCACAGCACTGCAAACAGCGGCAGGAAGGTATGTGTGCCAAACACTGGCAAGGGGAAGCTGACTTATAACCCCATAAGCCCGCCCCCAACAACACAGCTCCAGCAAGGATGTAAAACCCAAGCTCCCATCAGCTGAGGATCGATCACTCAGAACACATGCATTTATTTGTGGGCGACACCTGGATCAAACCATGAAACAGGCCAAGGATGAAATCAAGGAAACACTCCCAGTCACAACTGCCTCGAAAAAAATAAGGTACCATGGAATAAACCTAATCAGGAAAGTGAAGGGTCTCTACAATGGAAACTTTAAAATACTCAAGAGAGAAATTGCAGAAGACACTAGGACATGGAAAGACACCCATGCTCTTGGACTGGAAGAATTAATATCATGAAAATATCAATCTTACCAAAAGCAATCTCCATTTTTAATGCAATCCCCATCAAAATTCCAAATAGGAAAAAAAATCCTAAAATTCATTTGGAATCACAAAAAAAAAAAAAACCTCAAATAGCCAAAACAATTCTAGGCAACAAAAATAAGACTGGCAGTATCACCATACCTGATTTAAAGATATATTCCAGAGCCATAGTAACAAAAACAGGATGGTACTGGCACAAAAACAGACATGTAGATCAATGGAATAAATTAGAGGACCCTGTTGCAAACTGACACAGTTACAGTCATCTGATTTTTGACAAAAAGGACAAAAATATTCACTGGAGAAAAGACAGCCTCTTTAACAAATGGTGCTGGGAAAACTGCATATCAATATGTAGAAGGATGAAAATAGATCCTTATCTCTCTCTCTCTCTCTCTCTCTCTCTCTCTCTCTCTCTCTCTCTCTCTCTCTCTCTCTCTATGATCAAGAATCAAGTCCAAATGGACCAAAGACCTTAATATCAGGCCTGAAACTCTGGAACTGCTAGAGGAAAAAGTAGGGGAAACACTTCAACATATTGGCATATGTAAGGACTTTCTGAACATAACCCCAGTTGCTCAGGAAGTAAAACCACTAATCAACAATTGGGACCTCACAAAATTAAAACGTTTTTGTACAGCAAAAGATATTGTGAACAGAGCAAAGAGGCAACCTACCCAATGGCAGAAAGTCTTTGCCAGCTATACAGCTGACAGAGGATTGTTATCCAGGATCTACAAAGAACTCAAAAAACTAAATAATAAGAAATCAAACAACCCAATCAAAAACTGAGGTATGAAACTGAATAGAGAGTTCTCAAAAGAAGAAATACAGATGAGCTGTAAACATCTAAAAACATGTTCTAGCTCCTTAGCAATCAGGGAAATGCAAATTAAAACTACTCTGAGATTCCATCTTACTCCTGTCAGAATGGCTACCATCACGAAAACAAATGACAAGAAATGCTGGTGAGGATATGAAAAAAATAGGAACCCTTCTACATTGCTGGTGGTAATGTAAACTGGTACAGCCATTGTGGAAAGCAGTGGAGGTTCCCAAGACAGCTGAAAATAGCTTTACCATATGACACAGCTGAACCACTCCTTGACATATGTCCAATGACACTAGTAAGTACCCTAGAGATACTTGCTCTTCCATGTTGCCGCAGTCAGCATTCTGGCTGCTGAAAAGAACCCAACCAAAAGAAGCTTGCGGAGGTATAGGCTTGTTTTGGCTTCCAGACTTGAGGGGAAACTCTATGACGGCAGGGAAAACGATGGCATGAGCAGAGGGGTGGACATCACCTCCGCCACAGCACCGCAAACAGCAACAGGAAGGTGTGCCAAACACTGGTAAGGGGAAGCTGGCTTATAACACCCAAAAACCTGCCCCCGACAAAACACCTCCAACAAGGTTCTAATACCCAAATTGCCATCAGCTGGGGATCGAGCACTAAGAACACATTCATCTGTAGAGGACACCTAGATCAAACCATGACACGTTAATTGCGGCCCTATTTACAATAGCTAGGAAATGGAACCAGCCTAGATGTCCCCCATCTGATGAATGGATAATGAAGATGTGGTTTATTTATCCAATGGAGTACTATTCAGCTGTGTGATGGTTAAGTTCTGTTGTCAACATGATCTTTTTAATTACCTGGGGTGGGTCTCTGAGGATGTTCATAGGAAGGCAGCCTCTCAGTAGGGGTCAGAATGTAAGGAAGCTCAGGAGAGCTATAAATTGACATCTCTTCCTGTGTGGGCAGTGCAGGAAGGAAATTTCAGAGACTCAGGAAAACATTAAATTTGGGATAGGGTTGCAAGACCTCACCCTAAGGCTATATAAGGGGAAAGGACATTTATCTCCTTTATCCCCCTGCCTGTTTTGTTCTGTGTGTGTGATATTGGTGATGGCTTCTCCTTCTCTGCTTGGACCTGTGAAAGGGGGGCAGTGTCTTTTGCTGTTGTGGAACTTCCCCTGGATCTGTAGTTTCAATAAATCCTTTCCTCCCATAACTGTATCTGGTTTGGAGATTCATCCCAGCAGTGTGTGGCTGATACGACAAGCTGTAAAGAAAAATGAAATTATGATATTTGTAGGAAAATGCGTGTATCTGAAAGGATCATACTAAGTGAAGTAACTAAGGCCCAGAAGCCAAACACCATGTTTTCCCTCATATGATAGCACAGCTAGTAACCATAGATTGTTACTAGAAAAACTTCAGTGCCAGAGATGGGATACCTTCCAGTGAGTTGTTGACCAGGGAGGTTTCTAAGGCCCCCAAAGGCCATTGCCAAGGCTTTTGGTTGCCCACCAGAATGAGATGGTAAGACTGTTACTGAAGACTACATACGCTTGGGCTGCAGGTCACTGAGAAATCAAGCTGGAGCTGAGCTTGAAACCTCCTCCCTGTTAACCAGCTGACAGAAAGCTGGGGAAAGCTAGGGCTGCATGCAGCCCTATGGGAAAGAGAAGTCATCAACAGTGGTAAACAGCAGTGGACCTTGCAAGCCTTAAGATGAGTCTCATAGCCCAGACTGGTTTCAAACTCACTATGTAACTTAGGCCGGTCTTGAATTCAGCCTGATTCTCCAACTCCAACTCCAAAATGCTAGAATTATAGCTATACATCACCATGTCTAGCTTGCTTTCTTTTAAAATTTTTATTTATTTATGAGAGAGAGGGGGGCAGGAAGAGGCAGAGAGTGAGTGAGAGAGAGAGAGAGAGAGAGAGAGAGAGAGAGAGAGCATGAATGGTCAAGCCATGCCTTTAGCTACTGCAAATGAACTCCAGATGCATGTATCACCTTTTGTATCTGGATTTATGTGGGTACTAGGAAATTGAACCTGGGGTCTTAGGCTTTGCAGGCAAGCCCATTAACTTCTGAGCTATCTCTCTTGCCCTCTTTCGTTCTTTTTAATAGCCCATAATCATGCTAAGTAGTAAAGAAAATAACAGTATGCACATGACACAGTGGTGTTCTTGAAACTCAAAAAGTACAATTTACGAAAAAAAATATTTTAACATAAAATAGAATACAATTCTATAACAGAAAATGGACTTTTTCAAGCCTGTTGGCTAGAAACATAGAACTAGGAACCCAAAATGGTAGAGCAGTAACATCATCAGACAAATATGAGACGCTGGAAGGGGTCCTAGCAAGAAAGAGATTGAAAGCTTATGTCTTAGTTTCTATTACAAACACGTCACCATGTGATTCCTTTAAAAGTTGTTACTGCAATTCATTGAATCATAGACTAACTTGTCCGTGGCCATCCAGGTGGTTGACAGAAAAATAGGGTTCTTGAATCTAGATATGGTATTATTTTCCTCACACCCACTGCTTGCCCAGCTCCTTTGTAGACACCACTGATCATCCAACCAACAAGAGGTCTTAGTCATCTAGCATGTTGGAAGAATAAATCCTTCTAACATTTAGAAGTTGCCAGGACTTAGGCCAGCCCCATACAGAAGCCAGTGGGTAATACACAGTATCACATTTCTCCGACTTAGGCTCATTGTGCTTCAATCAAGTGCCAGGGTTAATTAAGCTCCTAAATAAAGTCCAAGGTGCCACAAGGAACTCAGCTGGCAAGCTGTCTAGATAAAAGCAGCCTAGCATGGTGGCACATGCCTGTAATCCTAGCACTTGGGAAATGAAGGCAAGAGGATCTGGTGTTCTAAGTCACTGTAGGCAAGGGGTTCAAGGCTAGCCTAGGCTACATGAGACTTTGTATCAAAAAAAAGTCAAAGAAGCTTTCTCTGTGTGACTTCCACAGATGACACTGGGATTAAACAAGTGACATGAGTAGCGCCATCTAATATTCCTCCAGTCATGCGTGTATGATCTCATTCCTTCATTCAATATTCTTAACAAGCATCACAGAACACAAGAACACATCAATCTCTCCCCTCAAGGAATGTGCAGTCCATCTGAGAGATAAGAAATGAACTTATGGAAAAAAGTGAACAGTCAGCAGATAGGAACAGGAGAGTCTCCTTGAAGCAGAGCTGACCAACAAATTCTTTATGGAGGAGGCAGAGACTGAAAGCTCCTGGGAGGAATCCTGTTATCTCTTGGTTGAACAGAAAAATATCTTAGTGACACTGAGGAGTAGAAAAAATCATCTAGTTGCCTGGGAACTCGTAATTTATGAACTTTCCCCTAAGTAAAAGATAAAATTATCAGGGACCCATGATGTTACTGTATACAGGTCCCTTCGTGCTCAGCCAGCATTAGCCTAACAGATGAGTGTCTTCAAAGGCATGAGTTCACTTAGAATATTGGCTCTCAGCCACACCAATACCCTTTCCTGTAAAAAATAATGCGGGACTCTACCTTTTCTATGTATGAATATTACCCTTCGGTAATATAATCTACCTACACACACAAATTTTCCCAAAACTACATGATAAATCAGTATAAAGCACTTATGCTATAGCCAAGAAAACACAGACAATTTTATGGAATAATATTTTCATATCTGAGAAAACTTGCACACAGCTATACTAGACCAATAAATAGATGTCAGCATCAATGTGTAGAATTTCTGTGATTATAATAGAAGTGAAGGTACAGAGAGATTCATAAGCATCTTAAGGATGGCTAAGGCTGTGCTGCCATTCATACAATGATTCTCCAAAATCATGAAAAGCCTCAGTAAGCTCTAAACAGAAATACAGTCTCATTCCCTAAAAGTTCACTTTATGTTAAAAACTTTATTTTTTTTTCAAGGCAGGATCTCACTCTAGCCCAGGCTGACCTAAAAATTATTTTGTAGCCCCAGGCTGGCCTAGGGTCTCACTGTGAGCCTCTTTCTTCAGTTTCCTGAGTTCTGGGATTAAAGGCATATGCCATTACACCCAGCTACATTAAAACTTTAAAAATTGTTCATATATATATGGAAAGTGGGATCAAAGTCTAGGCTCCATTAACTGTGAGCAAAGTTTTTGTGTTTCATTCAGTGGAATGTCTAAAGTCACGTTGGACAGTCTCTCGTGGTATGTGGAGACGGTCCTGAGCACAGCAAAAGAGCTGACATTCTGCCCTCATCCACCAAATGCCAATGACAGCCCCATGCTCTTCACTGTGACGCATGGCAATTATGACAAAAGCCTCCACAAATTTCTAAATGTGCATCTAGGTTTATAAAGTCTAAGAGTTAGAACCAAATGTGTGTGTGTGTGTGTGTGTGTGTGTGTGTGTGTGTTTCCGGGAATTAAATTTTAGACTGGACAAGCAAATCAGAGTATGATGGGCCTCATGAAATCAGTTGAAGTTCTTCATGTAAGAGAGCCTTCAGAATCAAATTAAAACATTTGTTTTTTCCTGGGTTTTGAGCCGTTCCAGGGAGAGATAGAGTTTCTTTGAGAATATCTCTCTATTCCAATTCGATTAAAAGGGAAGCTTTGCGCAGTGGAAGTATCGCAGCCAGTGAGGTCCATCCGAGGCATGATTATTGCTAATTGTAGGGAATTTGCTATTCTCACTTACCTTCTAAAATTTCTCTGCCTTTGGCCTTCACCTTGCTGACTTTGTGATATGTTAGTTTCTTGGGGATACCACTACTACCCGTGTCTTTGCCCAAGGTCCTTCCAGGTTTACAAGATGCCTAATCCGAAATGTCCAAGTTAGGACACTGAAAAGGGCCAGAAGTCCCAGGCACCTTAAACTACACCACGGGCTCTCTAGGTTCTTTCTGTATATACACTACCCTGCAGATGGCTGAACTTGTCAGCATCCATGGTTATGTGGGCCAATCCCTGACAGAGACAAATCTCTTCGCTGGTTCCAGGTCTGAAGAGCTCTGAATGAGATATTCCCAAACACGTCTGAATAAGGTCTTTGCACTGACCTGATTTCCACCTCTGAGGGTCTCCAACCTTGGTGCGTTGAGCTGTCAGTCAATTCATCCCTTAGCCTACCACAAAACAGATCAGAGAGGGGACAACTTGGGCACACAGATCCATCCCAGACTCAGCAGGAACGAGGCAATGACAAGGAGGAAGGGAGAGGACCACCAACAAGGCATCCTCTGAAAGACCAGGAACTTCTGGTACTTTCCAGCGTCTCTTTGAACACTCAGGCTTGGGCCTCTTGTAAATCAGGGAGGGCCTTTGGAAAAGATATAGGTACCCCCAAGAAATGCAACTAGAAGGTCAGCAAGGCCAATGATATGGGGACATTTACAGGGAAAGTAGATATACAAGTCCCCTTCAAATTTAACTGGGATGGAAAAAGTTTCTAAGGAAGCCCCATCTCTCACTCAGCAGAGGGAGCTGTGGGCATCAAACTGATGTGTCCCCGACCCCAGCCCTTCAGTGGGTGAATCTTGTGGTGGAGAAAGGTCTCAGAAATTGTAGCAAAGCTATTTTATTGCATTGTATATTATTCACTCGCTCAAAACTATGTTGCATCTCTACTATGCCAAGTATGCATTAAGTTCTGGGATATGATGAGTAAGACTGTAGCATGGAGAGAGACAGACCCGTGAAAAGGCAATGTGATGTCACGGAAGCACACAACTGGGGGAGGTGGGATCAAATCTCAGGAAGGTTCTCCAGAAAGAACAAGTGGGTTTTAAAGGGTAAAGCGTACGGTCAAAGGAGAGGAAAGGGGAAAATAGGAAGAAAGATGAGTGCTGAAGGGGCATAGAGAGGGGAGAGAGCGGGCACATCTCCAAAGATAACTTTTTTGTTTTGTTTGTTTTTTTCGAGGTAGGGTCTCTCTCTAGTCCAGGCTGACCTGGAATTCACTAGGTCATCTCAGGGTGGCCTTGAACTCATGGTGATCCTCCTACCTCTGCCTCCCGAGTGCACCACCACGCCCGGCTTATTGTTTCTCTTTTAAGCAAGACTTCTGTCCATTCACATATAGCCTAGCAAGTAATACATTTAGTTAATTTTTTGGTTTATTGTTCTTTTGAAACAGGATCTCACTATGTAGCCCTGGCTGGTCTGAAACTCAGGATGTAGGCCATGCTGATCTCACATTTGCAGTGATCCTCCTGCCTCTGCCTCTTGAGTGCTGGGGTTTAGGAGAGCAACACCATGCGCAGTTTGTGACTTGTCCTTTGAAAGCTTGCGTGTTCTCAAACTTGTTTCCTTCATCTACCTAGAAACTGGGTCTTGCTATAGGATTCTTGGTAAGCAGTACTCTTCACATGTTTCTCTCCGCTTTCTCTGTCTTGGATGTTATAAAAGAGAAAAAAGATAACCCATGATCCTTCTTCCTCTAAGAGCAACTTGTACTTACTTTCTTTTTAAAAAATTATTTTGTTTATTTAAGAGAGAGAGAGGGAGTATGACTACACCAGGGCCTCCTGCCACTGCAAATTAACTCAAGACGCGTGCATCACTTTGCACCTGGGGTTGCGTGAATGCTGGGCAAACAAACTCAGGAGATCACGTATTACAAACTCAGCCCCGACTTATACTTTCTTTTTAGAATTCTGTAAGATTTTCTTTATATCTAAGACTTCAGAAGCTTCCAAGCTGTGAATCATTTGTCCTGCCCAGATCATGCCAAACCCATAAGTATCAGGCCTCTCAGTAGCATTGCTTTCCTATTACCTCCGTTTCTTCCATCGACAGAATTTGTCTTCAAGTCTTGTCTTTGAATTCTAGAATATCTTTTTATCCTTTTTAAAAGTCTGAATACTGAAGTTATTTTTAAACATTACATTTTTTTTGCCTTGCTTTCATGCTATCCTCTTCTAAGAGTGGTACTGAGCCCATGGGTAGTATAGCAATATTTTATTTTGTCTTTATAGTCAAAGCCAGTGATTAGGATACCTGAGAGGGGTACAAATACACAAATGGTGGCCATCAGTCCTTTGGTCAAGGCTTTAGGAGGGAACCTAATTCTCCTGCTGTCTTCCATCTCCTGGCCTCAGAATATCTGCATAAGCTCCTCTCCCCCCTCCCCCCGGATCAGCACATCCACTAGTGTCCAAACACTGCTATTGTAACCAGCATTTTTAGGGCAAAATCCTGGGCTTTATGATCAGCCTCCCATCGTCAATACACTAATTAAAGAGACAAGTAACAGAAAGAAATACAGATTTATTCAATGAGGCTAAGTTGAGAAACGAAACAGAAAATGAAGTTTACTGATCCCAAGTCTGTCTTTTGGAATATCTAACGCATAAGCTTTAAATAAAAATACAGGGGAAAAAACAGAATAGTGGGCAAGAAGTATGCATAATTAAGCAGTCCTGGTGAAGATGAGATCTGTTCAATCTTTGCCTAAATTCTGGTTCTGCAAGGTAATTCAAATAAGCCCTCGTTGCTCAGGGGGACAAGACTACTTCTGCTCCAAGGTGTATCCTCACCTTCATGGATAACTGCCTGTATCTGGATGGAGGAAGTAGTCTGACCCTAGCGATTTTGATCTTTCTGAAATTCAAGGTGACTTCAGGTTTAGGAGTTACTTTTCTCTGCACCTTCAGCCAGGAAGAAAGCAGAGGAGTCAGTGCTTTTTAGGAAAACCAGCTTCTAAGTGCCTGTTTCTGTCTGCTCGTGATACAGAATCAGAAAATTTGGAACTGGGTGTTTATTCACATAGCTTTAAGACAGTGGTACAGGTCCCATTCAAGAAGTCATCTCCATTTAGGTCCCACCATCTGACCTGATCCTCCTGAGATTGGGGGCCTCTCCTTTACCGCCCAGCTCTGGGCGTCTGGGGTCTGAAGATGGGAAGCAATCTTCTCCAGGACTCATTGGTGGGAACATTTACTGGTCTCTCTCTCTCCTCTGTCTCTCTCTCTCTGTGTCTCTCTCTGTGTGTCTCTGTGTGTCTCTGTGTGTCTCTGTGTGTCTCTGTCTCTCTCTGTCTCTCTCTCTGTCTCTCTCTCTGTCTCTCTCTCTCTCTCTCTCTCTCTCTCTCTCTCTCTCTCTCTCTCTCTCTCTCTCTCTCCAGCCTCTGGAAAGGTAAAATGTATATAATCTTGTTTATCATGCTGGCTTCTGAACTCAAGAGAGGAAAAGAGGAAAAAAGTGCACCTTTTTTCCAGGACCTGTATTAATTTGTGAGCTACCAAGATGACAGCTTTCCCTTCTGGTTTCAAAGAAAGTATGTCTTTACATCAATGCTCTCCGAAAACACTCCAGGAAATGCTGGACTAACGTTGGTGGTATAGTGGTGAGCATAGCTGCCTTCCAGGAAATGCTGGACCAAGTCTGGTTCCTTCAGATGCTAACATTCAGTGTTTGCCCAGCTTTGTTTTTTGGGGGATTTTGCATTTACTTAATAACATATCATAGACTTCTTTTTTAATTTTTTATTATCCATAATTAGATACACTTAATAAGGGAATAATGTGTTGATGTCTCCAGTTCCCCTATTTCCCTCTTCCCTGTTCCCGGTCAGTTGGGTATCCTTCTCCGTGGTCAGTCTGGATCAGTCCATGGGGTAGGGGGGGTTGTGAACAGCCTAGAGTAAACCCGGTTCCACCCCTCTTTGCATGTTGTTACTGAGGGGGCAATGTCTCTGGATATTCTCCTCCACCATGTCTCTTACAATCTTTCCGCCCCCTCTTCGGCTCAGTTCCCTGAGTCATGGTGGGTGAGAGTTAAAGCTGCTTTGTAGTTGAGGCCTTAGGGGCCTCAGTGCTTCTGCTTGAGGTTGTGTTTAAAATCATTGGCGTCTGTTTCCCTGGTTCATCCTGGGTTGATCGATTGGCTGTGGTTATAGGTCTCTTGCTTATCCCATCACTGCCTGCGGGGTTCCAAGTGCTAGTCTGAGCCCATTTCTACCTCATCAATTTGAATTCTTCCCCTGCCATATTCCTTTACTTTCTTTCCATTGGCCTAAACATTGCCAATTGGCCCCAACTTTGGGCCGAGAAGATATCTACCTCCAGTGAGCAGGGTATGGGTGAATACTCATAGGCTTTCAACATCATGACCTTGGGTTGTCTCTTAGACTTCCTTGAGCCTTGGGTTCTTCATCTGTTGAGTTATAATGCCGGTCTTTGGGGCTGGTCATATAGTTTAGTAGTAAAGTCTGTTCTTAGTGGTATCCTGGATTTGATCCACACACCGCTGGGATGAATCTCCAAACCAGGCACAGTTTGGGGAGGGAAGTATTTGTTGAAATGACAGATCCAGGGGAAGTTTCAGAATGGTGAAAGAGGTTGGCCCCCTTTCATAGATATAAAGAGAGAGAGAGAGAGAGAGAGAGAGAGACCCAGCACCTCCAAAGCAAACAAACACACTCTAACTACCAAACAGCAGGAGCTCCAGACTTGAGCTCCAGACTTGAGCAGAGCTCAGACTTCTCTTTGCATATCTGTAGCTGGAATTTTCCATCCACCTTAGAATACCCCAGGAGGCCAGGCCAAGGTGACACCTCCTCCAGCCAGGAGGCTGGAGACAAAACTTTAATACACTTTTTAATCTATTGGGGGACATTTAATCAAACTACCACAATCCCCAACACCACACTTAATTTAAAAAAAAAAAAACTCTGCTCACTTCACAGGCTTATTATTAGACTCAAATGACATAAGAAAGTCCTTTGAAAACTAAAGTGAACTATACATGTGAGATTTTGTTTCATCCTCTCAAAAACAATGATTCAGGTTTCATAAGCAGGGCTTTGCAGTATTAACTTACTTCAGTGTACTTAGCAGCTTCAAGTTCTTGAGCAAATCTCATGATTTCACAGAATCTACTCCTGGAGCTAAACACACTCATATTTTTTTTATTTACTGAAATAACTCCAGATGAAAAAAGAAAAGGCTTTGCTCCACAGACTGACTTACAATTTAAAGTCTACCAGTGTTGAAATTGGCAGCGCTGTCTCCATCATCCATGATGTGATAGATATGGAGATGCCCAGATTCCCCTTCAAGACCTGTGGCTCTTTCTGCTTCTCGACATGTTGCAGTGTGACCAGCCACCTCCTCCTCCAGTTTCCATGCCTTCCCTACAATGATGGATACTACCCTCTGGCATTGTCTGACAAAGAGCTCCAGTTTATCTACTTCAGCCTGTAGTGGGCTGAGCTGTGAATTAGAATTTAGATAATGTCTAGCAAAAATTCTAATGTGGGCTGGAGAGATGGCTCAGCAGTTAAGGCACTTGCCTCCAGTGCCCAAAGCCCTGGGTTCAATTCCCCAATACCCACATATGCCAGACCCACAAGGTGGTGACCCTGGTGTGCTCTCTCTCTCTCTCTCTCTCTCTCTCTCTCTCTCTCTCTCTTTGCTTGAAAAATGAATAAATAAAAATATTTTTAAACCGGGCATGGTGGCACACGCCTTTAATCCCAGCACTTGGGAGGCAGAGGTAGGAGGATTGCTGTGAGTTCGAGGCCACCCTGAGACTCCATAGTGAATTCCAGGTCAGCCTGGACTAGAGCGAGACCCTACCTCGAAAAACCAAAAAATATATATATATATTTTTAATTCTAATGCACCTCAAAATTTAAGGAGTACCCGAATTCTTGTCTACAAAGTTAAAGAATTAAAATCATAAAGTTTAAGGTATAGTGGGAGACTTTATTTAAAGGAAAATGGGGAGTTACAGAGTTCTCCAGCCTCCAATGTGGGGAGAACATGTGGGAGAGGTTTTAACAAAATCCATGCTGTTCAGCTAAACAAGCAGGAAAAGAAAAGCTCATGAGAAGGAAAGGTTCAGGTGGAAAGGAAATCCAGCCCCTCACCACAGCCATTAGGCTTGGGAGACCTTACCAGTCCCTAGAGAGTCGGAGGTCCTTCTTCTAGGATGCCATGTGGAAGAAGAGACTGGGCTTTGTTTCAGTAACCGGTAAGTCAGAGAGATGGCTGATTGGTCTATACCTGACCAATAGGTTTGAGCTCTGGCTAGAGGCACCTCCCACTCTAAGGAAGGGGTCTATGGAGCGTGCCTAAAACTGTCACAAGCCCTATGAATATAGCAGAGAAAAGTACAAGTGACATGAGGAAAATGCTCTATGTCACTTACTTCCATCCTTCTGGATTTAATGAATATTTTAGGTGACATCAAAAGTGATCTTTTCCAAAATTATATATATATATATATATATATATATATATATATATATATATATATATATATATATATATATATATTGTGTACGTGTGCACTCCTCCCCATCTTCTGGCTCTGACATTCTTTCCACCACCTCTCACACTCAACCTAGGAGGGTGTGATAGGCGTAAAAGGGTTTTTTAAATTTTTTGTTTATTTTGTGTGTGTGTGTGTGTGTGTGTGTGTGTGTGTGCTTATGTGTTTTGTTTAAGAAAGAAAAGACTTGTTGCCCAGTTGCAGGGTTGAGCTGCAGAGAGCTAACCCAAGGTCACACCTATGTGGAGGAAGCCTGCTGTTGGTGGTGGTGGTTTGTCTTGTTTTATTTATTTTTTGTTGTTGTTGTTGTTTGTTTTTAGACAAGGTTTTCCGCTGTAGCCCAAGTTTGCTGAAACTCACTATGTGACCCAGGCTGGCCTTGTGCAATCCTAACTTGGTCTTCCCAAGTGCGGAACTATAGGTGTGAGCCAATAGGCCTGGTTTGACACAGATATTTGATGGGCAGACCCAACACCCAGAGCTCCCTGGTGGGCTGACAGGATGTGCAGGAGTGTATTATTAGGCCTCTCTGTTCAACCCTGCTCCCCACTCTTTCTTTCACAAGTTGCTGATCTCTAAGAAATATCTTACACCCTAGGGAACCCAGCAGACAATGACAGATGAACAAGGGACCTATAACCACAGCCATTCAATCAACACAGGATAGGCCAATGAGACAGAAACCAGGGATTTTCGACACAAGGACCCCTAAGCTCGCAACATTAAAGCAGCCTTATTACTCACCCACCACGACTCAGGGAACTGAGCGGAAGAGGGGGCGGAAAGATTGTGAGAGCCGTGGTGGGGGAGACGGTCCGGAGGCATGGCACCCCTCAGTAACAACACACTTGGGCCAGGAAGACCCGGATGAGTACTAAGATATACA
>PVHP010015224.1:0-37858 GCA_004024765.1 Zapus hudsonius
AGAGAGAGAGAGTATCTAGAGTGATCTTTGGTCAAAATTATACATATATGCATATACATACATATAAATGTATGTATACACATATGTTTCAATGCATACATGTATTTATATATAAATACATGTATAAGGCAGAAAGCAAATCACACAAGTCATTCCCACAGCCTCTTAATCCATTCTTCTGATGAGCTTGCATTCTTCTGGAACAAGCCTGTAGCTCTAATGGCTGAAGAGGAACTCTTGTGACCCTCTATCCAAGCTACCTGTGCATCCCTCCGAAGTTGTTGTCACTAATGCTTGTCATCCATAACTCGGCTCGCCCATCTCTTAGATTTCTGCACAACGTCCTTCATTCTTCTGGTTGACTGAAACCTCTTCCTTGCTCTTGGCTGCTAGAGCTGCAATTTCAGGTGTCTACTGTCCCACAAGTGTCTCACCTTTCCCCTTCCTTGTGCTTATGTTCCAAGAAAAGAAGTCGGGCCGGGTGACAAGGTGTGTGAGGCACAAAGATCACCCAGAGCAACAAGGGGCAGCTTGCAAGGCTTGACTCAATCACTGGCCCACACTTTCTGAAATTAGTAATTCTCTTTTATTTTTCTCCCTCATTTCTCTTAATTACTAGAAAAATAAAGATCTGAAGTAGACAGGATGGACAAGTTTTCACATTTTTCCCTAGCTTCTGAGGAACACTATGCAAATAATAAATCTGAAAACTTCCATCACAATGTAAAATCATAACAGAACTACAAAATAATGTAATAAAATGCTGCTTTCCTTTCTTTTGTGTTGACTACATGGAATTGTGATGGGCAGACCTCTGCAGATGCAGTCCCTCCCCTTGAATGGGAGGTGTCTAGTTAGAGCTACAACCTAGGTGCTAAAACTGATTAGTCAAATATGAACCAATCAGCTGTCTCTCTAACTCACCTGGGAAGGACTTAAATTCTCTTCCTTAGAGGAACTCAGCCTCTCTTCCCCTACATGGCCGGGCTGCAGAGGGTTCTCTGAATTTCCAGGAAGGTAAGGCCTTCCCCCACCCCAGCTAATGACTGGGGTGGGGGCAGGCTCCAGACTTTTTCCCTTATGAATCTCTCTCTCATGATGGGAGCTCACTGTTATCTTTTCTTTGGCTGCTTATTTAGCTAAATAATCTAAGTTCTGTTAAACTCTCTGACACGTGTTCTCTCCACACTGGTGGCTGAAGGACTGTGTAACTTCCCACATGGTGACTAGGAGAATTTCCCATCCAACTCCCCTTTGCCTAATTTACTAAACTAGAATAAATGTGTAATTAAATTTTCATTCTGTCCCTGTATACAATTCTTTGGCATTAGAGGACACAAACTTGGAGTAGGAGGAGGGGGAAGGGATTCCAAAACTCTCTCTCTCTCTCTCCATGATGCTTATGAATATTACTTATCAGTAATCTGTATCAGAATGTCCTGAGGGAACTGGTGCAACCTTCCGGGCAGGTTATGTGGGGATGGTTTGAAAGTAAAAGTGCTGTTTTATTAAGCTTCTCTGGGTGGTCTTCCCACCTTCCTGCATGCCTCCTGTATGGACTCCAGAGAAGAAACGTGGAGGGATGAATACTGATGAAAAGAGACAGGAAAGATCAGGAACATTGAAAAGGCCACTGCCTGTGAAGAACTGAGGGAAATAAGGGGAGGAGTCAAGAGGATTGAACAGGAGAGAAACAACTGGGTGAGGAAAAGACACTAAAATTGAGGGGAAAAAAAACAAAAACCAGTTTGACCCTGTTTACTGGATTATAAGATTTGATGCTGGGGAGAATGAAGAATGGGAAACAGATGGACAGTTATCTGAGGAAAAAGTTGCGTTTACAGTGCAAAAGATTACAGCAGAGATGAGCATAGCAGCACAGTATTCCAGCACTCAGAAGTCTGAGGCAGGAATTCAGGGTCAGTCTTAGCTAAAGTGTGACACTCTCTCAAAGAAACAAACAACAACAAAAAAATCCTGCACAACAAAAATAAATAAATGAATAAAATCAAAGATTTACCCCGTTGAGTTGTTATATTAGGCTACAGACTTTAAGATTATAATTTTTACTGTGCTGTGCAATGCTTTTATTAATGTATAGAATAGCCAGTAGAAAACTAAAATATGTTGGAGTAACACATAAGGAAACTAAACCCTTCATGAACTTGAAAATCACAGTGTTCTTTTCCTTTTGCAGTTACAGTTTGACTTGCTGTTTCAACTCCTGCCAGTCATTACAATGGATAGCAAGAGAGAATGCAGAAAGAATTTATACCAACTATTTCCAGTTATTTTTCCTATTAATTTTCTAGATTAAAGTCTGAAGAAAATATCCAAGTAGCCTAAAGAGAACACCAAGTTAATAGTGTAAGAATAATAGAAGCAATATGAAGACATCCCATAACAGTTATAATAAAACAAGATTTATTATACCTATCTAGGAATGCTTGTGCTGAGCAATTCACTTGTCTTAATATTTAGCAATATGTAAACAGAGTAAACCACACCAGAACAGCAGCTCACCAGACATCAGTATCAGGTGTCTTCAATCTTGCAGAATATCAGACCCCTGACATATGGTATCTCTGATCAACAACAGTTACATACAAGTAAGATAGACTTTGTCAGAAATGACTGAAGGAAAGATTTACAAAAGTTTGGGTTAAAAAGAAGAGCCTGAGTGTAGACACAGTGAAGCCAGAGGAGGATGTCAAGTATCCTCTTTAATGAATTTTGCCAGTGTTCAGTTAGACTATCTGAACAGGGAACCCCATTGATCCTCCTGCCTCCACCCCCTTATTTTTGGATCACAAGCATGACTGACCATGCCTAGCCTTTTAACATGAGCGCTAGGTATCCAGCTAGGTACTAAACTCCAGAGCAGCAAGTGCTCTTCCCCACTGAGTAATCTCCCCAGTCTTTTGACAAAACTTCTTATAAGCCTTTCTTCTTGACCTTCCTTCATTACATTTGTTTTCAACATGGACACACAGTTCTACATTATATTCTTTCAATTTTAGCATAAAGAACATGATATATACTTTTAGTAAGATATAGAAATCTCATGTAATTTTAACTTATTTTGTATTTATAATTTTTTGCCTGTCTCAATATGACCCAGAAGATAGTACTCTTAGAAGAACTATTGTTTCACATAGAAATTAATTTTTTAACTGTCACTGTGAGCCACTACACCAAGAAAACTCTATGTAGAAGGATTTCAGACAAGTCACATAATGGGAAAAAGAACCAGGCCCAAAGTTCTCCTTAGCCCTTATGAGCTTTTGTTATATTCTCTCACTTTTCAAGAAAAGGAGAATCAGATTTTGTCAACTAAGATCTCCAGATTTCAGTTATTACCTAACTTGATTTCAAATACATATGAGCCAAAAGCATCCTTATCATCCAGACAAGCAACTGACATGTGAACAATTTCCATGCTAACTTCCTGAACTGTCCTTGCTGCATATAGACAAAATATTTCTTTTAAATTCCTATTTTGTTCAAATAATTATTAGCATATTTTATTACAGTCATCTGTTTTATATATAACTCATTTATTATTTACAATGATACCAGGAATAAAGTCATTAAGTAGCACAAGTGAACATGAAATATAATCATTTTGTGATTGGTTTACTGCCCTTCCCTGTAAATCCCCCCATTACTTGATTTTTTCTTCTTTTCAGCTGAAATGACACAGAGAAAAAGAAGTAGGGGAAGTCTATTATTTGTGTTTTGGAGAGTGTTGCCTAGGATAAAAGATGTTGGATACATTGGCTGCGTGGTTTAAAGATGAATTGGGGAAAATTGCACAGTAACACCTCATTCTGTACATTGCACTAAGCAGGTCTGGAGTAATTGAGTGGAGGAAGTGAGTCATAGCTTTTCCTGTGTAGAGGGTCATACAAGTGACTACTGCATCTAATTTTGGTGGGTTAACTCCAGAAATGAATTAGGAACATGAAAATTTCAAGTAATTTTCCAAATTGCCAAGTTAGATTTAATGATGGTTTAGGTTTGTCGACAATGAACTAACCAATGAAGAAGTGAAATAGTCAAATATTTTTTTAAAAAGTAAACATGCATACATATATATGCATACCATCTCTTTATTATGCAAGCCTAAAATTAAAAAGATGGTGATTTTAATATTGTGCAGAAATTACTTCTATAGATTTAATGATGGTTTAGGTTTGTCGACAATGTACTAACCAATGAAGAAGTGAAATAGTAAAATATTCTTAAAAAATAAATATGCATACATATATATGCATATCATCTCTTTATTATGCAAGCCTAAAATTTAAAAAGATGGTGATTTTAATATTGTGCAGAAATTACTTCTATAAGAAAAATTAAATCATTAATGACACTTCTAATCATTAATGGCACTTTTACTGTTTTGAAATTTATATTTTGCTATGCAGAGATTATAGTCAATACAGTTTATCAAGTCAGATATTGGTGATTACTCCTTGA
Source organism: Zapus hudsonius (assembly GCA_004024765.1). Lineage (NCBI taxonomy): Eukaryota > Metazoa > Chordata > Mammalia > Rodentia > Dipodidae > Zapus > Zapus hudsonius. The sequence continues at coordinate 4,483 of PVHP010015224.1, forward strand.
AACATCTAAGCATACCTGACAAGACAGTTATTTTGCTTTTTCTCTGTATTTTGTAAGTAAATCAAACCAGCCCTTCAAAGGCTTGATATGTCCTTCTAGTAAAGAGCAAGCTGTTGGAAAGATTGCTTCATGTAACCATACCCTTAAAAATATATAGTGTCCCAGAATGTCACCTGATGACACTTCACTTCATAAAATAGCTCTCTGAATTTCTTCTTCCACCCAAACTTCATGCAATGGGCAAAACAAGCTTTGTTCTGATGTTGGCTGTGTTAGATAGGATGGGCATTGTAATCTTTGACTTCCACTAAAAAGGATTTCCCCAATTTTTTCATAAGGAAAGACATTGCATTTAGGTATTATATTGGCACAATAACCTAAAGAAAGTTATATGTTCTTGAGAAAGCACAAGTGAAATTTAATTCATGTCATTGTTACAAGTTCAAGATGACACAGTCTTTACTGTCAACATGACATTTTCAAGGACCCACGGTAATTGATTTGAATGATCCTGCCCATAGACTACTTAATTTATTTCTATTTCATAATTCTTGCACCTAGCTTTGTTTTTCTATAAGCAATTTTCAGTTGTAAGTAGAAAAAGGTTCCATAAGCTAATGAAAATATTCAAGCTTGCATTTATTATAATAGGCTAATTTGTTACATAGTAAAATAGTCACATCCACAACTATAAATCTTCATATTCAAAACCAATTGTTCCATTCTACACACACATTCAAATTTAACATTCTAGAAAAATGGATCATCTAATAATGACATCATATTGTGACAGGTCATGCAGCTTCAGAGACACCCTCCCCTTGAGTGAGAGGTGTCTATCTAGAGCTAAAACCTAGGTGCTAGAATTTATTGGTTTGATATGAACCAATCAGCTGTCTCTGACTCACCTGGGGAAAACTTAAATTAACTTTCCTAGAAACAAGCACTCTCTTCCCCACATGGCAGGCTGACAAATGGACCTTTGAATCTCCCATAGAAAGGTAAGGCCTACTCTCACCCCAGCCTCAGGCTGGGGTGGGGGAAGGTTCCAGATTTTTCCCACAGGAACCTTTCCTTCTCATGATGGAAACTCTCTCATCTTTTTTTGCTACTGTTTGTTTAAGTAAACAGCATAAGTTCTGTTAAATTCTCCATGTTTTTCTCCCCACACTGGTGGCTGGAGAACTCTGTAACTCCCCATATTCCCTTATATAATAAAGTCTCCCACTATACCTTAATATCTTATTGTCTATGATTTTAATTCTTTAACTTTATAGACAAGAATCAGGGTACTCCTTAAATTTCGGGGCACATTGAAATTTTTGCTGGGCATTATCTAAATTCTAACCCCCAGAACACCCTGTTTCAATATCATTATAAAATAATATGTAATTATTTGTGACATACAAGAGCAAAGATGGTATTCTTTAGTAAAATCCCTGGCCATCTTTCCACGGGCCTGTGGCTACTTTCTTCTTTACTCTCTGCAGTATAGAATCTACTGAAGCAGAAATTTAAGCTTCTAGGCCAGGGATTTCCTGCATAAATAACAGCAATAATATCAGATAGAAAGATCACTGTTAGATGGGTAAGATATTTACTAAGAAGGACAAAAGCAAGTTAAGACACTTTATGATTCTACATAGAAAACTAGACTATGATTGGATTCACTATTTTCATACTTCCTAATTCTGAGGCCTACCATAACAGAATAGCAAAGACTGAGTAATTGTAAATAACAGAACTATTTCTTCATAGTTCTAGAACCATGAAATTCAAATATCAAGAGTCAGCATCTAGTGAAAGACTTTGGGGGCAACATCCCATCTTTCATCCCATGGTGGAAAGAGGAGTGAGAAAGAGAAAGAAGGAGGAAGGACAGAGACAGAGAGAAAGATGGAGACAGGGAGAGAGAGAGAGAGAAACTAAACTGCAAGACCATTCACAATTGGAACAAGTTACCAATTAACCTGAGGTGTGGCCTTGACAATAGGATTTTAAAAGTTTATAGGTGATATTAATCTACAGCCAATTATCTATAGTTTTATGTTTAACTTTACCAATCAATTTCAACATTGAGGAATACCTGTGACAGGGTCAGGCATCTGTAGAGGAACCCCTCCCATTGAGTGGGAAGTGTCAGGCTAGAGCTACAACCTAGGGGCTAAAACTGATTGGTCAGATATGAACCAATCAGCTGTCTCTCTGACTCACCTGGAGAAAACTTAAATTAACTTCCCTTGAAGAAAGCCTGCCTCTTCCCCACATGGCAAGGGAGCAGAAGTACTTTTGAATCTTCAGGCCTTAGGAATGTAAGGCCTACCCTACCCCAGCTAATGGCTGTGGTGGGGGAAGGCTCCAGACATTTTTCCCTCATGAACCTCTCCTTCTCCTGATGGGAGCTCCCTGTTATCTTTTCTTCTTCTGTTTATTTAGCTGAGCAATATAAGTTCTGTTAAACTCTACACTTTCTCCCCACACTGGTGGCTGGAGAACTCTGTAACTCCCCATGTTCCCTTGAATAATAAAGTTTCCCACTACACCTTAATATCTTGTTGTCTATGATTTTAATTCTTTAACTTTGTAGACAAGAACTCGGGTACTCCTAAAATTTTGGGGTGCATTAGAATTTTGCTGGACATTATCTAAATTTTAACCCCCAGCTCACCCCATTACATACCTATTTTCTTCTAGACTGGTTTCTCATTTTCCTCTAAATTTTAGACCTCAGTGACAAATGTTGAGATGAGAATAAAATACCCAAACAGGCTGCATGTAGAATTTGTCACCAAACATGAAAAGCATCTCTGAAAATTGAGTTATTTTGAACCTCTGATGTTTAAAATAGGCCAAATTGTGTAAGCCCTGCATTCAGGAGACTGAGGAAAGAGGAATGCAGGTCTATAGACAGTGCTGGCTGACATGGCAAACTTCTATCTCCAACAAGCAAGCAAACAAGCTTCATATATGGTCCATATTAGAGAAGAGAAGTGAAATTGAGATTAGCATTTGGAAAGAGAAAAATAAAAGGGATTCTTAAAGGATTACCCACCACCTCTATAGGCAGTTTAAGATTTTCAATGCACTGGGCATTTGGAGTCAATTTTGAAAACAGCTAGCCCACCTGCTTGTCAATAGATTAATCAGGCAACCACAATGACTGCACTGCACAGTCACCTGCACTGCTGGGAATTAGGAGATAAACACATCAAAACAAAACTCAGCAAGAGTGTTTTGGCTCAGAGTCTTGGAGACCTTTGGCTCAGAGCAATAGCTTCATCCTTGGCATTCCAATTTAATTTACCCTTAATCCAGTTTATAACTGAGATAAAACTGAAATGTCTACTCGCAATATGATTAATGCCTATAATGGGCTTCAAACTAAAATTCTAAGCTAATTTAAAATAAACTTTCTTTCAGAAATCACCTCTTCTGCAGGGTAATTGCACCTTTTTTTAAGGCACACATCAGGATTTGCTGCTGATAATACTATTTGTGTGGCTAGGTTATCCTGTGTACTACAGTTGGAAAATCACCAAAGACAAGATGCACACCATATTTCTCTTCTACCTCTAGATATAGCACTCTGCAGTATGCAAGGAGACTCTAAGAGATCTGTGGGATTAAATGCATTTCACTCGATCTTGTCTGAAAGAAAATGAACGATGGCTTCCCCTCATAAAGACGGTGGTGGAGAGCTGAGAGGACTGAGACAGATACCATGCTTTATAAAAGAGCCTAAATGTTTTCTCCTATAGATCCTTAACTCTTCAACAACCAATTCTAATCAGACGTTTTTATCTTCTACTTTAAAGCGAATAAGATTTGTACAGTTGGACTAAAAACTGCTACTCATACACCTCAAGAAGAGTAATAGCATCTTAAAAGACTTCAAAAACCTCCCGAGTTGTAAAACAAACCTATATTGTTTTGACCTAGAAGTAATATGAGAAAAGGTTTTAAGTTTTTGCGATAATATCAAATATTCCCTGTAAAATTTGGACACCAAACAGTTGTTTTATAGGGAATCTCAGAGATATAAACAGTGGAAGATTTCATTTGTGAAGGTGCATCTTCCCAAATGGCTTCTTCTAAACCCATTCCTGATGAACGTCTCATCCATGCCTGGTGTTGGGCTTTATCGGGCTGTGAATGAGATCATGCTTAGCCCAATCATCTTTTCATTGTGTCATTTAGTCACATTCTCACACAAGAAGGAAATTTAGCCAATGCTAGCTAAGTATAATTCACACTGTAAGATGTTATTTTAATACCTGAAATGTCTACTGTCATGGTTTAATTCAGGCGTTCCCCACAAGCAAATGTGTTCTGAATGCTAGATCCCCAGCTTAAGGCAGTGTGGGTATTGGAATCTTGTTGGAGCTGTGTTGTTGGGGGCGGGCTTATGGGGGTTACAGCCAGTTTCCCCTTGCCAGTTTTGGCACACCTTCCTGTCACTGTTTGCAGTGCTGAGGTGAGGTAATGTCCACCCTTCTGTTCATGCCATTGTTTTTCCTGTCAGGATGGAGTCTCCTCTTGAGTCTGTAAGCCTAATAAAGCCTTTCCTCCCATCAGCCACTTTTGTTTGTGTTCTTTGTAGCAACAACACAAAGTTGACTACAACACCTACAAAATGGTTTATCTAGAAAAGCAACAAATAAATACATATTGAAAATAAGAATTTAGATATAAGATGAAGGAATAACTTCAGGTCATGATAATGTTTCCAGGAAGTGAGTCATTGAAAATAAACACATTATTTAGGAGATATTCACCTTATTGATATTATAAGGAGGAGGGAAATCATTTGACTTTGTTCCAAATAAGAGTATTTTAATATTCTGTTGTAAAGTCATATGTACAATTTCCCCTTTCACAAAGTAAAGCAACCAAATGTTACTTTCCTTCTATAATGTGCATACACACAAACACACTAATATTTATATATATATATATATATATATATATATATATATATATATATATATATATATATATATATAAATCAATGCTGCCAATATAAGTAAATAAGGAAACAAAGGATATAAAACTAGCATAGAGTCCTTTTCCATCCTATATCATATATCATAATAAAAATTACAGCTACATAGGACATAAGTATTATCAAGCACTTTGAAAAACATTTCTAAAATTATTTTCACACAAACGTTTGAAAGCTCGAGTCATATCAGAAGGTTTGGAGGTCTAATGGAAACTGAATTGATGCAATTATGTAGACCAGTGGCAGGAAGCAGGGCTTTTACAGAGAATCAGCTTAAAGGAGAAAGGCTCAGTGGCATGTGCATTAAAGCTGTCAAAACTTGGAGCATGATCTGCTCTCTGTACCAGCTCAACCACTGCCTGGCTCTGAAAAGTAATTTTCTGAATCCATGCCAAGCCCTTTGCTTGAAAATAACATCTTAGTTGGTTTCTTCCAATAAAATTCAAAATGCTCTTTTGGTGATGATATTATACTCATTGTTTTGTTCCAGCTCAGTGTTCTGGTCTCTTAGAATGTTCTGAGTATTACTGTGCAGGGAAATGAGAAAAAAGCCTACATGCTTGTATTGATGGAGCAACTGGCTGGATGGACCAACAGAGTTGGAAACTTTGATGCAAGAAAGGCTGCTTGCATAAAGTATTATCAGTTTTAAACTCCCATTCCTGTATCATGGCAAGGATACTTCATTCTCTTCCCATCATTAGAATGTAGTTTTTATAAAGATATGCAATGTTGTTGTTTAGAGAATGGTAGAGGCTGTAATTGTCCACTCATAGAAATTAAGATTTGTATCACTGGAATACAACACTGAAAGGCACACACTTGCAAAGTGTCTATGCCGTTCAGAATACTTACTACTGGGCTGAAGAGATGACTCAGTATTTAAAGGCATTTGCTTGCAAAGCCTGACCTCCTGGGTTCAATGCCCCAGGATCCACATAAAGCCAGATGCATGAAGTATTACATGCATCTGGAGGTACTTTGCAGTTGCAAGAGGCCCTAATGTGCCCTTTCTCTCCTCTCTCTTTCTCCTTCCAAGTGGATGAAAATATTTAAAATAAAGAATATGATACCTTCTTTACCTAGAAGCAGGCCTTAGCCACTGAGCCATCTCTCCAGGCCCTACAACCTAGAAGCAATATTCAAAAATGTTTTAAAATTCAAATTTGGTATAAAATATTTACTTTAATTTGGGAAACTGCACATAGCTGATTTGAGGAAATTTCATTGAGATGCCAATGATACTAAATTTCATTTAATATTTTTTAAATTGTGGAATCATTTAAGTCACAAGGATTTTTGTTTGCTTAAGTTATGGAAACTCATATATATCTAAGAAGTTGAAGCACTGTGAATAGCATTATCTTTAGCACACCATGTCAAAGCACTATATGACAGTTCTTTACCTTAGTTTCTTTAATAGACATCTTTCAATCAGTGTTGGTCATCAGGAGTTCAAGGTCAGCCTCAGCTAAGTAGTGAATAGGAAGTAAGTCTGGGCTAACAGCCTTGTTTCAAAATTTTTTTTTCCAATTCAGTCTTTTAAATCATTTTTGCACGCACACACACATAAATACATATAGAGACATGCATTATCATATATATAAATGATAATGCTTAAATATACAAATGATGATATATATGGAGAGAGAAATATATTATCATTTATATATAGAATTAATTATTCCATAGTGAAATTAAATTAAAATATTATGTATTTTTTTCTTTTTTCTTTTTTGGTTTTTTGAGACAGGGTCTCACTCTAGCCCAGGCTGACCTGGAATTCACTATCTAGTCTCAGGGTGGCCTCAAACTCACAGTGATCCTCCTACCTCTTCCTCCCAAGTGCTGGGATTAAAGGCATGCACCACCATGCCTGGCTTAAAATGTCACAGATCTTAAAGAAACCAAATTTGTTTTGATACTTTTCACTGATTTCATTAAACAAGATGCCTATAGTATAAGTTGTAGTGTGACTAGATTAATTAATCTATCTATTTATAAGGGTCATATATACTGCTCATACCCAACCCAAATAAATGAGTATAACAGTATAAGGTTTTTCACCTTCTTTTAGTTAGAAACCTTCATTCTAATTCCACTAGTGCTGTTTTAAAATCCATAACCCTATCAAGCTCACTTATAAACATTAGGAATGAAGTTGTCTTTACATGGACTGTCCCAAGTTATATGCACTTAAAAAAAAAGAAAGAAAGGAAGGAAGGAAGAAAGGAAGAAAGAAAGAAAAAAAAGAAAGAAAGAACAGGTTTTTTAGTCTAAATTTTATGAAGTACAGATTTTAGAAAAAAAGCAAATCATTACAATTATAAATCTCCTTTTATATTTGCAATGCCTTTCACTTTGGGAAACTGGTGTTAACTGTAGTAACACTGCTAAGGAAGCTGGCAGAGAGAATGAACACAGGTAACTTTCACAATATGCAATTCATTCACACCCTTCCAGCTCCTGATAGACTCCCCTGATGTGTGCTAATTGCTTGTGAGCAAGGCATTTTGTTCTGTCACAGGAAGGGAAAGGGGCCTTAAATAAATATGTAAGTCACCAGTTTCTTTTACTCACCTTATACACACACACACACACACACACACACACACACACACACACACACACGTAACTGTTATTATATAACCAAAAGTATGACAGTTGCATCTTAAGTATTGAATTGTTTGCATGGTTAATCTTCCAATTATTCTATAATTATAAATGTAACTATTGATAAACACAGGGTGAGAAAAAAAATCTTAATACTTTAAAATGATACCAGGAAAAAAAACTTTTCCTAACTTGTCAGGTTTTGTTATATACATTTATGAATAACATAGTATTGGTAAAGACTAACTGCTTCAAACTATAATAGAATTCTATATAGAGACTGTATGTAGGCAGTATATTTATGATACTCAGATGTATATCCTTTCTCTAAAATTCATTCTTGAGAATGTGAAAATATGTACTAGAAGGAGAAGGTCTTCACGACAGCATCTAGAAGATGCTTATTTAAGCACTATTCATATTACATAGAATCAAATTTTGCTTTGCTAGACCAGCATTCTGATCCTCTTCTTTGGTGAATAGAATCTATCTTCTATAAATTATGTTGCTCTCACTTGTTTGAGCTATTCTATTCATCCCATGCGGAATAGGGACTTAACATAAGCCATTGCATTATCCACAAAATTAAACATAAACACAACATATATTCAAAGTCTTGTAACTGGTCATTTTTTAAAGACAGTAGTTGAAATGAGATCATATATTAGGTAGATGATTTTTACACTTTTGTTATAAAAATATGAACTGCCTATACATGTTAAAGTTGAGAAAGGCAGTGGTATGTAGCACTTTGGTGTTATTGCTTCGTATCATGATACATGACTATTTAATAGATATCTCCTTTGCAAGGCAATACATACAATGGACAGGGGAGAATGAACTAGAGGTGGACTGAAGGGGAAAGCTGAACTGATGTACATATCATATCAAGTTAACTTTTGACTCCAAGAGCAGCAACTTGGGAATGGCAAGACAAAAATTAATTTCTACGCATTAAATGAGATCAATACAAACAACTGAGTCTTTAGGAAGAAAGTTTAGAGATAGAATATCATGGTATGTTTAAAGTCTGCTGTTGGACAATGACAAATAGCTCATTGGTAGAGTGCGTGTTTGAGGCACCGGGTTTGATTCTTTGCAACAAATAAATTAAACAAGGAAGTTTGCTATATGATTGTCTTCAGATTATTGAAAACTCAGCAGCTAATTAAGTGTATGCATTGGGCAAGCAGGGGTATGAGGTAAGCTTGTTAATACTGTTCTTAGTGGCTTGACATTTCATTTCTGCAGATGTGGTACTATGTCGTTGTAGGGTGCCTGGGAGTCTACAAAACCCTTACTGTCACCACCACACTGCAGAACCTGAGAAGAGACAACCTGGCAAGGCCTTCATGCAGCGAAACTATAATAACTGAGAGAGCATGGGAGTTCTTCAAAACAGAAAAGCGCACTCTGCAGAATTCAAGTAGTAACCTTGAGTGCTCTGAGAAATTCCTACTGGATAAGGAGGAAGGCTGCAGTGGTGGCTGCTGGAAGGCCTGCCCCCAGGAAGGGCAGAGAGGATGTGCCAGGCTTCACAGCTCAGCACACTGCTCCCTAGCCAGTGGTACCCTAAAATAGCTCATGGCTCAGCACTGGGGCTCTGCCTGCCCTGTGCCATTCTTGCCAACTTATACTTCCTTCAAGCAAACCCTCCACTGTCTGCTCTTTGCTTCTAAATGTATTTTCTTTGACAAAAGAGGTCCTCTCTCATACATACTTGAGGATTCAGAAGGCAAAGGAGAACTGGCCCTTTCTCAAAGCTTGCAGTGTTCTTTCCCAACGCCTCTATGGTTCATTTTTTCATAGTAATGGAACTAAAACCAAAGTGATAGTTTTTATAAACCTCTTCATATAAAAGACATGGAGGAAATGGAAGAATTAAGCATTTTGATACTATATTTAGGTAATGCTACAGTATTATCCATGAAGAACATGAAAATCACTGATTTTCCTTTAAGAAAAAGTATAGCATATAATGACAATATGGAGATACATCTTAACAACTTTGCAAGTGAAATGGCTAGAGTCAATACTACCACACATATTAACCTTCACCTGAGCTCAGCTGAAGCCTATAACCATCAAGGGAAATCTTAACTACAGCAACAAAACGATCTCATTCCCACAAAGAGACTCCTTCAGCCTCTTCATTATAAATAGCTATTTAGATGGTATAGAAACTTTTTTGATGTTGCTGCAAACCGATTCCAGATGCATGCACTACTTTGTGGATCTGGCTTTATGTGGGTATTAGCGAATCAAACTCCCTTTATTAGGCTTTGCAGGCAAGTGCCTTCACTGCTGAGATATCTCTCCAGCCCTCCATTATCATTTCTAGGTATTATTGCTGCTTGCATCTGCAAAGTGGTTTGCATTGTTTCTTGCTTGGAGTTAAACTCTGTGCCTGGGACACATGCTTTACTGCTGAGCAACTGTTTTAGCACATCTAGTTTGTGTACTGGATACTTCAAACACTTCCATTCCAGTTCTTTATAAAACACAGAAAAAATTGTGGTGAAGTAAGCAACTAACACTCTCGGATAATTTCCCTACATACTTGTATATTGCTACCCCTTACTCCACCTCCCTCATCTGTCCCCCTTCGAATCTCTAGAGACCATGGTTCTACTCAATACAGTGACACAGACAAGGAAAATTACACAGGGCCATCTTGAGAAAATAATTTCTTGATTTGTGACTTTGTGGATGGATAACCAATAAACAACCATTCCAGCCCCCAACTTTATGGATCTAAAAGTTAATTCTAGCAGTGTTTACACAAATATTTCTAGCTCTGGAGACAGGCATGATGGTTTATGCTCTGATCTTCCCCCTTGGCATCTCAGTGACTTAAGGCCAATTACTTAACTGCTCTTCTTCATTTTGAGGGTAGAAATACTGCCTTACCCCTAGTGTTGTTAGAGAATTAAACCAGGACAGCATAAACTATTTTTTATTTGCCTACCTCTAAGGCAAAATTAATGTTAGTGACTATTATCCTAATTGCAAAAAACAATTGCATTCATCAATCCCTTACTGCGTTGAATGCCACTTTTAAAAAGGGAAATGTACAGAGAGGTTTTTGTTTGCAAAGCACCCCACATTCAGTTTGAGCTTTTTAAAACATTTAGGTGACATTCAAGATATTTAAGTGACATTTAATTTAGACCATTGTGAAATGCCACAAATTTTGCTGAGAACTAAATATAAAGAAGATTCAGTAAAACCAGACTGAGCTTTCTCCAGAATTAATGGAAGAAACTAGAACAATCGACCTTACTTTGCATCTCTTGGGCAACGAGAAGACAAACTGTTTTCAACAAGTGTGCCTGGTGATGTGAATGTTCCCAGAGTTCATAAAGAGGTTATTTATCATTTTGAGTTTATTGTCCGGTAACAATTCATCAGCTTTTGGGTCTTGCTTACGAATTCTCAGGAGTTCTTTTATTTGTTACTTAATTAACTGAGCTGCTTGTCAAATAAGGCAGATATTTAAAGATAAAAGATGTTTTGTCTTTCTAAATTTGAAATGCAATTATACTTCATTTGCATAATACCAATGATCTTAGAATTTTCTCATCATAAAAGCTGAAAATTCTGCAGAATTTTCAGTAAAAGAAGACAGAAGAAAAAGGTATAAGAATGATAGAAGTGAAAGTCCTAGTACAAATTTAGCCCCTACTATTTTTTTAATAAAGAAAATAAACTTTACTTTTTTAAAAGCTAGCATACAGAGATTAGGTATTATTCATTCTGGAATTTTCAAATGCAATTGGTATCAGTTGACTCTTGCCCCGCCCCTTCTCCCCTTTCTCTCTACCCCTTTCACCTCCTTTCCTCCTCCCCTTCTATTTACAGATCACATGGGTCCTTTCTCATTTCCCTCACCTCTCCCTTCTCATCTCTTTAGACTTGGTGACCATTCTACCTTTATATACATACATATAGATATGACAAGCTAGGATCTGCATATCAGAGAGAACATGTAGCTTTGAGCTTTCTGCATCTGGGTCACTTCACTTAATAGAATTCTTTTCAGGTCTATCCACTTTCCTGAAAATTTCACTCAATTTCATTTTTTCCATACTGCTAAGTACAACTCCATTGTGTATAAGAACCAAATTTTCATTATGCGTTCTTTTGTTGATGGACATCTAGGCTGATTTTAACCCCAGTCAGAATGGCTATCATTAAAAAACTGACAACAGATGCTGGTAAGGGTTCAAGACAAGAGGAACTCCTTGAACTCTGGAGGGAGAGCAAACTAGTACGGGCACCTTGACAATCAGTATGGAGGTGTCTCAGAAAATAGAGCTCCCATATGACCCAGGGATCCAGTTTGGGGCTTCTACTTTAAGAGCTCCACATTCTACTACAGAGACACTTACACACCTAAGTTTATTACTTCTCTATTTACCCCCAATCACTTTTAGGTGTTGAAAGCAATGACATTCATATCTAAAGGTAAAATTTAGCCTTAGGCTGGAAGATTGGATAGGATTAGCAAAGAAAAAAATGTATTAAAATAATGTCAATCCCCACAGTGGGTGTTATAATCTCTTAATTGTCATTTTCCTTTTGAGGCTTAGGTAACTTAATCACTGGATTAAACTGGGGAGAAAGCATTGTAGTTGTGGGCTACTTTTTAGTGTTCTCATGAATACAAGACAGCAAGTAATTGATGGTTCACATGGTTGATTTCTCAACCGTGTAGTTTTAAACTTCCAGTAGATTTGTGTTTTAGCTTTCATATCTATATAATTCCTTTCAAATATTTACAGGGGGAATTTAGCCAAAATAAAATGTGAACCTAGAACCAAACTTTAGCCTGTTTAATGAAGATCAACAGAATGTAGGGTGTGGATGGGACACTGAGTACACCTTAGCTGCATACTACTAGCATTAGGATATTGTTTTCTATGCATAAAAGTGATAATTCAATCCCAGGAACATTATCATTTTTGAGTGGGGTTTGTGTGTTGTAAACACAAGTGTGTGCAGATGTGCTCATAGGCAGGTTGAAGACAGAGGAGAACATTGAGTGGCCTTCCTCTCTTACTCATCTGTAGATTTCCCTGAGACAGAGTCTCTCTCTGAATGTAAAGCTGAAGTTTCACAAGACCAAACAATTCTCCAATCTGCTACAATGTTCAGATAGTATGTCACAGAAATTTGAATCTGTTGAATTCTGCCTGATATCTATCATTGATTTATGGTAACTAAAATTTCCAAAAGGATGGTTGTTTTGTAAGCAGGTTATAATAGGGTGATGAGAGGTAAGTGATATCAAAATTTAGGTTCCTGCAACATTTATTGCACAATAGTTTCTATGTGAAGTGGAGGAGAAATCATATAGCCCAAATGAAGACAGTATTTGTAACCTAAAGCATTTTAAAATTACTAATTGTAATACACATCTTAATGTATTTATAATAGGACATAAAATTATAGACAATACTTCACAACCTAGCTCATTTAATTTGAAAGACAGTTTTATGAAGTATATACTATTTTTATCATAAACATGGTAAAAATCTGTGTGAGGGAGATTAAATAGATTCCCCAGTGCACTATATTCATAAGGTAGTGGACAACCATGATTTATAAGCAGCTGTATGATGTCAAAAATTCATGAATTTTAAAAATTGTTTCCTATTGTTCTTCTCCACTTGTAGGACTTTCACGCAAAAATATTCTTGAAATTACTTAAAGACATTATTATAGAAGATGTCATTGAAAGAGTGAACTTCATAAACTGAGCTTACATATAGTCTCAGGGCAAGAGAGGGTGATAAACACCATTTGGTTCAAGGTTTTTTGTTGTTGTTTAGTTTTTGTTTTGTTTTTTAAGTGATCAGGAGATTTGAGGCCCTGAAGATTCATTTATTTGGTGAAAAATCAAGTACTGAAATTTATGTAGCCTTTAGTTTTAGGTAAACACTGGTCTCTTTCTACCACAATGCCATCCTATTAGTCATATAATGATGCATATAAAAATGCATGTCTGTTTGAATATATTTTCTAATCTTTTCACAAAAATTTCATAGAAACCTAATAAGTTATGACAAACATTCCTTCTAAATTATAGCTATATCTTTATGTTTTTCACTACATACAAAGATTACATGCAAGTGACATTTTATCAAGTCATGGAGTACTTAGTTCTGACTTTGCGTGATATAATATGTTAAGAACTCCTGTGTATAAAGTCTGGATCTTTTTCAAAATGTTTTCCATAACATGTTAGCAAATAAAATAAGGCCTAATCATTTAATATTTTATATAGTTTGGTTTATACGGTATATGTTTTTAACAAGAAATTAAAAGATCAATAATGAAGATATCTATGGGAACAGAGAGATGGCTCAGTGGGTAATGGCACTTTCTATACAAGTATGAGGACCTCAGTTTGATCTTGGCCCTCATAAGCTAGGTGAAGGCATATATGTCTATAACTCCAGTGCGGAGGGGGTGGGGACAGAGACCAGAGGATCTATATGGACAAATGTCCCAAATTCCAGGTTCTGTGAGAGGCTTGAAAGAATAGTAATAGAGGATGATGCCTGGTGCCCAACATCCTGCTTCACCCTCCAAATGCACATGCAGGGAACACAGAATTTGAATACACGTGCATTTATGCACATCAAACATATAACAGGCTTTCCAAATAAAGAAATCTATTAAAAGGCATACATGTTGATAAAGTATAATCACATAGGCAAATATAAAAAATAAGCAAGCAAAAAAAAAACTAACAGGAGGAAAATGCATTTTATCAAAATTTGTGGTAGATAGCTAAAATGATTTTTTTGGGAAAATCTATAGAATGATTATACTAATTATTAGAATACCATATTAAAATTAATTACCTAAGATACCATTTAAGGAACTTCCAAAAAACAGTAACTTATATATTCAGCAAAAAGAAATAATATAATAATAAATTTTAGAACATAAATAAATAATATTTAATGGTTAATAACAAAGAAGAAACACAGAAAATCTAAAGTTGATAGTTTATAGACTGATAAAATACATATGCCAATAACAAGACACATTAAGACATAAACGGTCTAAGCACAAGGCGTAAATATCAGAAATTTAATAAAGAACATCACTACAGATCCTACAGACTTAGTAAGAATAAAAAGGAAATATACACAACTTTATTTCAATAATCTGACCATCTGAGAATCACAATCAGTTGTCAGCTTAAAAGAAAATCTTACTATTTTATAATAAGTTATTTATTTTTAAAATAGAAGCAATATTTAATATAGTTAACCCAGGCATCATATTTCATATAAATTCAAATATAGATAACACATATTTCTGAAGGTCAGAAAACTTATCTAAAGATTACACACAACTTATTTTATCACATCATTTAGTACTTATTCCTGATATTTCCTGATAATATATGCTAAGAATTCCTGGGGATAAAGTCTGGATCTTTTCAACAATATTTTTTTTTTCTGTAGCATATTATCAAATAAAATGAAGTTTGACCAGTGAATATAGGTAGGCCTCCTTTTTCTTATAATTCTAGATTCTAAATTTTTGTTGTAGAATAATTCTAATGTTAATAATGCAGTGAAATGTGAAACATGAATTTTATGTTTACTTGAAATGCTGTTTGGCATAAAATAAGAATTATAAAACTTAAAGGAAATATCAATTAGATGTCCATGTCCAACACGAAAGATTTAGGTAGCACAAATATACCCAATTAGTATCAGCTGAGGTACATTGTCTCCTGTAACTGTCAGCCATCTGCTTGACCTCCTACTAGGTCATTGTTACCAACACCTGTAAGTCACTGTCTCCTACATGTTGTCACTCCTTCAATCCACAAGAAGGGATGGAATGTGCATGGGAAAAGGTGCTTCTTGTTTCACAAAACTTTACATTGACAACAAAACTTACTTGGTCTTCAAGTAAGAAAAGTCTGAACAGATTCTTATAAAGTTCCATCCAGAAGAAGACAGACACAGGACCCAATTTTAGTGAGGAAAAATGTCTCAAAATTAAAGAGCCACATTATAATAATATTTAAGTGAAATTCTTATTCTATAATTATTTGTAATAATATTCTTAAAGGTCAAAAGGAACCATAAAGTTTCTTGATCAGTAGCTTATCTTGTAGTATCATAGTCTACATAGTTTATGGAAGTTCAAAATTAGGGCCAAACTTATTTTTCAGGAATCTGTTTTGAGATTGAGGACGGGTATTTGGAATAGAAGATGCATGGTAATTTAAAAGTCTAAAACAAAGTCCACTCACTGAATAGAACAGTGTCACTGTCCTGAATAATACAAACTTTTGATTGTAAATGATGATAGAACTTCATTTTCTTTGGGGTAATATAATTTGCAGTTGACTTTTCAAACACCAGCTTGCAGAATTATCTCTAGAAAATTACTTGTTGCAAATAGGTACATTAAAAGTTTGGGTAAGTATTCTGGCTGGAGAGATGGCTCAGCGGTTGCCTAAGGCCCTGGGTTCAATTCCCCAATACCCACATAAGCCAGATCCACAAGGTGGTGCCCCCCTCTCTCTCATCTCTCTCTCTCTCTCTCTCTCTCTCTCTCTCTCTCTCTCTCTGTCTCTTTCTCTCTCTCTCTCCTTTAAAATAAATAAAATATTTTTAAAAGTTTGGGTAAGTATTGATGTAATATAAGAGACTGCAGGTTTAGATATTCTGTCCATTTCACCTATTTGTACATCAAGAAAAAATATAGAGTTATATGGCTATCTGAAGCCTTTTCTTATTTTTCAAAAATATTTTGTTTTATTTATGAGAGAGAGAGAGAGAGAGAGAGAGAGAGAGAGAGAGAGAGAGAGAGAGAGAGAGAGAGAGAGAGAGAGGGCCCACCAAGGCCTCCAGCCACTGCAAATGAATTCCAGATGCATGCACCCTCTTGTGCATCTGGCTTTATATGGGCACTGGGGAATCAAACTCGGATCCTTCTGCATTGCAGGCAAACGCCTTGACTGTTAAGCCATCTCTTCAGCCCAAGCCTTTTCTTATTGCCATTTGATAAGATGTTTCATATTTCTTAATTTGGGAAACATAGTATGAACATACTCTAAGATGCTTTTGTAATTCAGAAAAATAAAATGAGGACATTTCAAAGTAGTTAAGCCTGGCTCTTATACTAAGGAAACATTTAGAAGATCACCCTCTGTAGGTTCTAAGCATGGCTCCGTCTGTGTTTATGATGACTTTGAGAAACACACTTAATAACTTAAAAAGAATATAAAGGAAAATTGCCGTGGGACTGATAAGTGTCAATCATAGTGCAGTTTGAAGTTGCAGATATCTGAGAATTTCAGACACCTGCCATAGAAAGACCTGAGAGGATACACTGTCAAAAGAACGAAAAACTATATGCAATGTCATTGAAGTTCATGCGGAGACAAGAAACCTAATAAAGTATAAATCTCCTGAAGCCATGATGGCGTGGCTCATCTAGTTCTTATTTCACTTGTCCAGTTTTATGTGCCTCTTGGCTGATCAAAATCATCTATTTACACGTCACAGGAACAACACACATGAAATCTCCTTTATACATTTGTGAGCCACTTCTTCACAGGATGTCAAACACCTTTCATGTGCAAGAATATAATAAATGACGCCCTGTTTCCTAAGCTTTAGAAAACAATATTTTGGCACAATAATCAAAGCATTATCCAATTTTCCTTTTACACTAGTTCATTAGAATAATAGGTCAACCACAGAATATTCTAGTGCAGACTGAAGAAACACCATTGGTACAACACCAGTTCTGAAACAGACATTGACAACTCATGACAACTCAGAGATTTTTTAGTACTTAAACCTGCCTAGCTCCTGTGCTGCTGAGAACTGTCAAAGGAACGGAAAGATAGAAGATGCTATACGTTGAGCACTGCTCTTCTCCCTGAGAACACTCTTTATACATATATACTCTTTAGAATGGAGAAAAAAACTTAAAAGGGGAAAAGGGCAAGGCAGCATACAACTCAGGAATTTTCATAAACATTGCATCATGTGCAACAGGAGGGTTTTGTTTATTACCAAATGATTTGAAGTAGCTGTGCCATCCAGGAAGTACTCAGTAATACTTTTAATCATCAGTAATATTTTACTCTCTTTAATATAGTAATGCTTAATCTGGATAAGAAAGAAAAATAAAGCTTCAAAATAAACATTTTTTCCCAGAAATTTCATCAACTCTCTTACCATCAAATGTTAAATATACTCTTGCTTGGGGCTGGGAAGATCCTTTGACACAGACAGAACAAATAAATACTCCAACCAACACGCTGATTACCCGGAATGCCATTTCTTCAATTTTGGAAGTTAATATCCAAGGGAAAATACCTTTAAAATAGAGATAAAGAATCTGTGATATCACATTTCACATTTTAGGAGGACAGAAACAATAATTTAACAAGATAATTTAAACAAAATAATCTATTCACAGAAGATGCCTCTGAAGTTTTGCAGTTTGGTGACAGTAGGAGGTGCTGCAACTTTGCCTCTCAAATGTGAGCTTTCTGGAAGTCTTTGCAACTAGAGAATTGGTTGATCTTCCAGAAAAACAATGCAGTTATCAAAGCAGAACAAAACAACAAAGAAAATCTAATTGGTTCCCAAAGAAATCCCAACACTGTAGCTGATTTTCTTTCTAAAATTCTATTCCAGTATAGTGACTTCATAGCAGTAGCAGAAGGATATTGCTGAAGGAATTCTCTCTCCTGCATAAATACAGTAGAAGAGAAATCCCTTATGTACATTCATGGGCATCCATTGATTTGCAGAATCATTAACTCTTTTAATTAATTGTCTCTCAAGTGGTATGTCTATACATAAATCTATGTGTGCTCAATCCCTGATTACCAAAATCACTTCAATCAGTTATCTGCCAATGTATTCAGATGGCCAGGCAGCTGTTAAATGATGCAGATGAGGTAACCATGGACTCATGCCAAATTCAAACCAATGACCTAGTGGTGAGTAATCCAATGAGCCTTGTATCCACCAATGCATATTTTAAATAAATCAACCCAAAGCAGGCTGTCAAAATTCCAGGAGATACATCAAAGAGACAATTTGACTGCTTGAAACTGTAGCTATAAAATTAATACACGCTATTAACTAATGTCTTGATACAAAGGGAAATCAGGTACTGTGTTAGGACAAACCTACAGGAGACTTAATGGCCTGGCTATGCAAAATATACTCAGAACCATAAAAGACATTCCATCTTTTTTCACCTAGTATAAAGTATACAATAAAATGACACAGGAGTTTCATTTAGGAATATACTTTTACAGGTAACAGCAATGCTAATATATAATATGATGTGGCCTTTTAAACTGAAATTATATCATTAATTCTATTCAAGAAAGTACTGTCAAACAAGAAAAGACTGTTTCTTTGCTCATAAGAATAATTATAAAGAACATATAATCTTAAGGAATATTATAAGTTACTCTCATCCGTGGTACATATGCAATAAGAGTTAGAAATAAAATGAAACTCGATGCTTCTACCACACAGATGGTAGGAAATCCTAGACATGTTTGTGTTGGTAATTTTCAAAAGAAACAACTTCTTCCTGCTTCCACAACCTCTTCACCCTGTCATCCCTAAATTAACGTGGAAGAAAATTGATTTTATGGGTGACTTTCCCTTAGTAATTTACCCCAAGGGGTGTTGACTTAATAATGAAAGGGGGGGGGGGAAATCTTTTACTATACCAAACCTTAGCCCGTTTTTAAGCAAGTTAACAATATTCACACATACAAAATGCTTTTGCCAGTATCTAATTTGGTAAGTCTCCCCCCCAAAATCATACATGCCATAAATTCATATATAAATA
This sequence comes from Zapus hudsonius, assembly GCA_004024765.1. Taxonomy (NCBI): domain Eukaryota; kingdom Metazoa; phylum Chordata; class Mammalia; order Rodentia; family Dipodidae; genus Zapus; species Zapus hudsonius. The sequence goes on from PVHP010015224.1 coordinate 23,972, forward strand.
TATACGTATGAAATATATATGAAATATACATATGAAATATATGAATATATTATAGATGAAATGGCAGATCAAGTCAATTTCAATGAGGTGAAAGGCAAGTGTCTTGAATCTGCACCCCTGACTCCCCAACCCCCACGCACACACTGAAATGCCTTACAACTTCTTCCCTTTAACTCACACCATCAGACGTGCTTCTTGGTGTCTGCACTTCTCCTGATCACTGTGGAATGATACGTAAGATTTCCTTTATGCTCTGCGGGCCAGAACGCCCCAGAAAGCACGAGGACCCTCAACTTCAAACTGCCCGCAGGTGCCACGGAGGGAGCCTAAGGCAAAAGGCTCCAGCAGGGCTCGGAGCGCCTGGGAGCGCGTAGGAAAACCGCGTGTGCTTTTCGAAAAATGCCCAGAACCTGGGCACAGCGGTGTGAGAGGCCAATGCACAGACCTGCAAAAGTTCCGCGCGTGTGCCGGGCGCGGCGCTGGAAGGGACGCGCGGCTTACCGAGGTGGACGCGGTCCGCGCGGTCATCAATTTGGCCGGGCACGATGGGCCGGTCCCTTTAAGTCCTGTCCCCAGGCGACCTGGCCGTCCGTCCCGAGAGCCACGAGCGCCCCGCGCGCGCGGCTGGACGGGTGGGTTTGCGCTCCGCGGACTTTCTTTGTGGAGGGATGGTGGGCGGCAGCGCGGGCGCCCGGAGCCCTTCCCCGTCCACGTCGCTCCAGCCGGCACCGCCGAGTGAATGGAGCGCGGCAGGTCGGCCGGGCGCAGGGGGCGAGCGAGCGAGCCAGCGAGCGCTCGGTGTCCGGTTACAGCGACGCGGCGCGCGGCTGGGGCTGCCCGGCGCCCGCCCAGCGGCTGCACCCGCGGCCACAGCCAGCGCCCGGGCCCCAGGCCCCACCCAGGGCGCGCCCGCCCGCCCGCCCCGGCGAGCGAGGCCGGAGCCCGAGCCGCTGGAGCCGGAGCCGCCCGAGCGAGCCAGCGAGCGAGCGAGCGAGCGCACGGACCCTCCCCGCGCCTCGCTGCGCTGCGCTCCGCTCTCCCCGCCACTCTGGGACGCGCGCCGCTCTGCCTGGCTGCAAAGACCCCAGTGCACCGCAGCCTCCTGCCAGACTAGGAAAGCCGAGTCCTTTTAAGGCAAAGAGAGCTGCGTGTGGAAAAGGACACGCGTTTTATCTTTCTCCTGCAACTAATTTTCCAAAGCCAGTGGAGACCTGCCCCCCCCCCCCGAAGCACAAGTTGAACCTTTCAAAGAGTATCGTTTCCTATTGCGTTTCCTCAATGATGTCCCGCAAGCATGGAGTATATTGACCTGTCTATAATGAGTAATTGTCACCTTCCTCTTCGGGACGCTCTCAAAATAAAATGGCAAAAAAAAAAAATCGTCATTTCACTTTTTCTTTTTTGAAGAATGCTATTCTGCATCCCCAGCAATACTTTCAGGTGTACTCCTTAAACTCTGCATTTGACTTTGATGGGGGGTGAAAATTACTTTTGGATAGTGAACTAAATATCTGAACATTGAGAGAAAAAGAGTTCTGCGTCCCCAAAAGTGAACAACACTGTGTTCACAGCCCAGCAGATGTCACTGTGTGGAGGGAACCTTGTCCACCTGATCCCTTACAGTGTTCCTAATAAAATGAAGCAGAGGTGTGAAAGTTATTACAAACTGCCGGAAAACACCTGAGTTGTACCTCAGGAAGAAACACAGCTAGCTCCGTAGGACAAAGGAATGATTACTTTTTAGGAGGGAGTTAAGGTTGGGAAACATGTTTCTTGTGTCTAGACACCACCTCTTCTGTCCAGTAGACACAAACACCTCTGACCTCTGGTGTATATTGGAGAAACGACTGGATCATGTCACATACCTTTGTAAATTTCAGTTCATGCTTTATCACAAGATTCAACGTGTTGTGGAAGCCAGCATGCACTATCTGTGTTACTATTAGAGGTTATGCCTGTAACCCCCCAGTAAGCAATTGGCAAGGGTCCAGAACAGATTTCTGCAAAGAATCAAAGAATATAGGTGAATGACTAATTTGAAAAATACATGAAAATTTCTCAGCATCATGAATCATCAGAGACAGGCAAATTAAAGGCACAATGAGATATTACTTCACAACTGGGAGCAGGTTCCAGAGAGAGAGTCAGGTAGTTTTGTTACATAGTTTAGGATGACTGGGCCCCAAAAGTGAAAAGCAGAAATGTCCTTAAGTCTGCCCTTGCAATCTCCACTTTATGAGAGATCAGAGAAAGACCTCTCCTCTCCTTATGTCTTGAAATAAAGGAGTTATCTAGATATAGTTTTCCATAAACAACCTGAGTCCCTCCTAGGAGGGAGTTACCCTCCTAGAATTTCTTTACTTTTTTTTTTCTTATTTTTTTAAAATTTATTTGAAAGTGAATGAATGAGAGAGAAAGAGGCAGACAGAAAGAATGGACTCTCCAGGGCCTCCAGCCATTGCAAAGAAGCTCCAGACACATGTGCCAGCTGGTACACCTGCCTTTACTTGCGTTCTGTGGAATCAAACTGGATTCCTTCTGCTTTGCAGGCAAAGGCTTTAACCACTAAGCCATATCTCCAGCCCCTTTTCCTAGAACTTCAATCTGATCCTAGCATTGTGGTTGGTTAAACTCAGCCCCAAAACTTGGCATCATGGTTGGACTCTTCCTGAGGCCCCTGAGTCCACACCAATCAACTCTCTGAGACTTACCTGAGCCAGAAGGTAAAGCCCACCACAGTAAGATTATGAATAGATCCTTACCGGGTGGGCGCTGCCTCTTCGTTGGCTGTTCATCTCTCTTGAACTTCCAGGTTCCTGTCTTGCTGAGCCTCCCCTCATCTTGGCCCCACAGTCTGTCTTCTCCCACATGGACTCTCTGTCCCTTCCCTCACTACCTTCCTCATGGCAGGAGCTCTCTGCACTTCCTCTTGTTCCTATCTAATTCCGGTTTCATGTTCCAGACTCATGTTCACTTCCCACATGGGCTCATGTATCCATTCCCTTTCTTTGGTCCACAGACTCTCCGGAGGCGCTTATCACTTTTGAATAAATGTAAGGATTTAATAGTTATCCTTCTATTTCAATTGGATTATCCCAATTCTTTGGTTAAAAACAGACATACATTCAGTGTTTTGGGTTTAAGATCCTTTCTTGAACCCCCCCCCCAAATCCAGTTACATATTAGTACCAAAAAAAAGGTAAAAATTTTGGCCAGGAAGCATAAACTTTTGGGGAGAATTTAAATAAGTACTAGCATTAAGAAAATGGTATGAAAGTGTCATAAAAACGCAAAACAGAATTACCATATAATCTACTTCTGGGCATTTTCCTTGAGAATTTGAAATCACTATGTAGAAGAAAGGTCTGTCTTCCCATTTGCAGGAATAAGCACAGTAGACCAGCAAGAGATCAGCCTAGGCATCAGCCATGGCCCTGGGTGAAGAAAAGGTACATATTACTGCATCAAAGATTCCACTGTACAATGGAATCCTGCACAGATTTGTAAAAGGGGACTATTCTGTCATTTGTGCAAATACCTTTAGAATTAAAGAACATAGAATAAGTAATTTTGGACCCAAAGACAAATCCCACATGTTTTCATTTATCTGTAAAATTAAAAACTATTGAACGCAAACAAGCAGAAAGTAAACTGGTTACTACCAGAGTCTGTGAGGTAATTAATAAAATAATAATCTCAGGGGAAAACGACTTGGTGAAACTGAAAGAATAAACTTGACTTTTGTTTTCAGATCTACCACACAACATGGTGAAAACAGCTAATAGCTGAGTTCTAGACATTTCAGTATTGATAAGAGAATAAATTTCAAATGTTTTCATAGAAAAAAAACCCTCTTCAGCAATTAAGATGATGAATGTGTGAATTAATTTTGTCTCCCTATATTACATTCAAAAATCTAACCATGGCACAATTTTTATAAACAAATACAACTTTAAATTGTCAGAATATAATAAGAAAATTTAAGCATATGTCTTTATATATTCAAAAGACATATAAAAGAATTCAGTAGGTATATTCCAAGAATAATATCATCATTGTGGGGATTTCTTAGTTTTATTTATGATTGTGAGTATACACCAGCATCTTTTGCTGCAAATGAATGATAGCCACTTTGCAAACCCAGGGCATCAGGCTTCATAAGCCAGTGCCCTTAATCACTGAGCTATCTCCTTAGCAAATTATATGTGTTTTTAAAAGAAATTCCAATTCAATGCCTGTGTTCCTTTTCTAAAAAAAAAATAAATTGAACTATATTTTGAATGATCAATATACTAAAAATATTGGCTGCTCCTTGACAAGTTTGTAAAATGGATATAAGCCAGAAAATATTTTCTTAAATTTATATCTTTATTATCCAAATTTAGATACAGTGTGTGAGCAATATTATGCTGACATCCCCTTTTCCCTCCTCCCTGTCTGCAATCCACTAGGTAGCCTCCTCATTGGGCATACCTGTTAAGTCCATGAAGTAGGGGGTTATAAACTGTAAAAGAGGAAGCCAGTTCCTAGCTCCCCTTTGTGTGTTGTTGCTGAGGGGTGCAATGTCTCTGGATATTTTCCCCCATAGTGGCACTTACAATCTTTCCACCCTCATTCAGTTCCCTGAGTCATAGTGGGTGAGTTTTAAGTCTCCTTGATTGTTGCTGAGATCTTAAGTGTCGCTGGATTTTTGCTTTGGGTTGTGTTGGATATCGCTGGTCTGTCTCTTTGACCTATCCTGGGTTGTCTGCCTTGCTGTGGTCATAGGTCTCTTGTTTATCACTCCACTTTCACATAGGTTTCATTTGGGGCCTACACAATAGGCCAGGGGTGGTTCATCCCTTGCCAGGATGTCAGCCATCATCCCATAGCTTATTAGTGGATTTGGGTTGACGACTGCTTTCTCACTGCCTTCAGAAAAATACAAAGGGAATTTCCCTTGGATATATATATATATATATATGTATATATATATATATATATATATATATATATATATATATATATATATCCTAGATATAACATGAAAATGGACATATATATATATATATCTGAAGTATAACATGAAAATTGAATATATATACATATACATATTAGGTTAGATGAGACACACATTGCTAATTTGGCAAGATTCTATAGGGAGTAGCCTCTGTAGTTCTCTGGTATTGGGATTTTCCCCTTGGGGCCCAGTTTTTTGGTCCCCATAAAATTTTGCCCTGGATCCTAATTCCAGTTAAGGATTGCTTGTCACTGAGTGGATTTCTTAGCAAATTTGAAAGCTGTTGGTTAACCCCCTAGGTTTTGACACCACTATTGCACAGGAGATCTCTTCTTGACTGTTTTTAATTTTTTTTTTAATATATATTTATTGTCCATAATGTATTACATTATTTAGTGGGCAAACCATGCGTTGTTATCCTGAATTCCCCAATTCCCCCCCTCCCCATCCCTGATCAGTTGTATATCCTCCTCTGTGGGCTGTCTGTATTAGTCCTTGTGGCAAGGTATCCTGTATATCTTAGTACTCATCCCAGTCTTCCTGGCCCAAATTTTTTAATCATGCAAATATATATAAGCAGTCTGCTTCTTTGAGATACTTCAGAAATTAAGTAGGATATATAATGCCTACTGTTACCTCTACACATATATGTGAGTTAAGAATGAATCATTGCAATGATCGCTGAATTATTGAGATATTTAAAGCCATTAAGAACCAGTTAAACAACAAATCCTGGCAAAGTGGAATCCACTTGTACATTTTGTTTACTCTCAAGGAACCAAGAGAAAAATACCACAATGTGCATGCATGGTATACATGCCAGGAAGTTTAATTCAAACTAGATTTTCAAAATCCAAGAGAATTAATTCTGTCTTTCACACATACTGATGGGACATTGGAGACAATGGCACATAGCTTAGATTTAATCACAGTCTATGAAACTCGTACTGAGAGTCCCTCTATCTGACCTGGGTAAATCTTTTCCAGTGTGATCCTAGGATTTAATGGTATTTGCTTAGTCCTGAGACATTTACAGTTGGCCACACCTCAAAATGAATCATAGCACTTTATTAGCCAAGAAAAGTCCCAAGCCCAAGGACATAATGGGTGTTCATGCTCTCCTGAATGTTAGGCAACAAGGTGAAATGTTCAGAGTGTTATTAGGAGGCCCTGATAACACTTCCCCCATTGCATTTCACAAATCTGCATAGTAGCTTGAAATACCTTGAGAAAACAGGACTTAGATGAGGAGCCCTGGGGAGCTAGTGCCCCCTTCCTGAGTGTGATCTTTGATGTAGTCCTCACAGATGGGAAGTTATATGAAACAGCTAAGGGAGCTAGTTTGAGTACAGGGATAATAAATGGATCTACAGGAGCAATAATGTGAGCACAAGGGACAAATCACAGTGTTTTCCCATGAAAATGTCTTGGGAAAGAGCCAAGTCAGTGTTCTGAAGAGCACAGTACCTTTAGAAAGTCTGCACTGTCCATGGCTATTTACTGGGGTGCATCAGCCTTTCTTTTCCTTGGGTGACATTAGTAACTCTGAGACAAAGCCAGCCAAACAAGTCTGCTACAGAACCCTGTGTGAGGATCTGCTCTGTCAAAATCAGCCCTACTGTGTGAACTGGATGAGTGTGTCTTTAGGTTCATTTTCAGTCCAGTTCTCAATCTGTATCCCTGGCTATAGTGATGGTTTCTTTTCCTCTCTACCAATACATTCTAGACTCTCTGCTTTCTAATTTCAGGATCAGTGATATTAACAAATATACACTAGTGCTCAGCATTTGCTCTGGAGAAGGACGCTGGCCAGAAAGAAAATTGTTATTTCTTGTCTTGTTATACTTTGTAAAATAAAACCTAATGAAGGTACTATGAACTTTAATGTTTAGGAGCTGGAGATAAGCCCATGGTTGAGACCGTGCCTAACATGTGGAGGCCCTGGGTTCAATATTTATCGCAGGACAAAATAAATAAATTAAAAAAACAGTAAATAAAACAAAGTTTAAGTTTTTGATTTTTCCTTAATCATCTGAAGTGCAGTAAACATCAACATTTCTCAACTGAAGCCCAGTTAGAGCCTATTGCCTGTGATATTTATACATTTCACTCCCCTTGGAAAATAGCAGAGGAAACTATAGCAAGAGTCTGTGAGTGATTTTGTTTTTTAGCTCAAAAACAACATGTGTATGCGTACATGGCAAGATTTGTGAAAATGCTGTGACTTTTCACACTTTCATCACAAAGTGAATGTAAACTCTGTTTTGTCCATCTTGGAATATATCAGTGAGGGCAAAGTTTTATGTCTTTGTAATTCTCTATGCAGCATTTCAGTTACAAAGTATCCCACTTTGCTAACAAATATGGCTTCTTAGTACGTATATGTACACATAACCCCCCACCACAGTCATAGTCTTTTGAGAAAAAAAAAATCTACTTTTATGTACTCCTCACCTGCGAGTATAAAACCTGTTTCCACATTCTCCAAGCACACCTATGGGAAGTAGACACCCCTGGAAGCTTCTCTGATAGGCGGGTGTGTGGAATGACTCTGAGTCAACAGACAGCTAGAACAGTGCATGCAGACCCGTTGGCTACACCTAATTGACTCTCATCCACAGCCATGTGCATGGCCTTTTCCACAATTTTCACATTTCAGTATTGTTTCCATCTTCTTGAACTTTATGTGGCTTTCTAGAAAGGAGTACTCAGTTCCATAAACAACGACCCTCACTTCCTAGCAGAGGCATTCTCATAACGATGACATATGATAAACTCAGCTGTCTTTGTAGCAGTGATTTCCTCAAGATAGAGAGCTGGGTGGGAAACTGTCAAGGTATGATTTACTTTCAGACATGATACCTAATGCTTTGAAATTCAGGGGACACCCAATATCTCTAGAGAGAGACATAGATAGATATGCAGATATAGATATATAGATATATAGATATAGATATTCTTCATTCTTAAAACCCAATGTAAGAAAATTTAAGATGTACAATTTTTGGAGTCCATACAATAAAATTCTATTCTCTGATGGGTTGTGTGTATTGAAATTCGTTCATTGACCCCAAGCCAGAAGTATATCAAAGGAGGAAATATGATATAAAGGGCAAGCTACATTAATAGATGAGTACAAAGATCATTTTAAATCTCCATAATAGCTCTAACAAGTAGCTTTAAGTATTTTCACTGTTCAAAGAAAGCCAGTTCAGAAATTTGAGCACGCCTCCCCCCTACCTGTGTCTCTTACAGCGAATCCAGGTGTGCTCAGTCCAAAGCCCATATACTCCCTGCTTTACCCTCCACGGAAGATGTGCCTAATAAAATGTCTAGTGAGTATGAGAATAAAGACCTTCGTTTCTTCCTAGCCTCTTTAGATTCCAGAGGCTCTCTGTTTCCATTGGTTCTTTTTTTTTTTTTTTTTTTTTTTTTTTTTTTTTTTTTTTTTTTTTTTTTTTTTTTTTTTTTTTTTTTTTTTTTTTTTTTTTTTTTTTTTTTTTTTTTTTTTTTTTTTTTTTTTTTTTGAGGTAGGGCCTCATTCTGGCCTGGGATGACCTTGACCAGTAATTCACTATGTAGACTCAGAATGGTCTTGTTGAACTCATGGCAACCCTCATACCTCTGCCTACGAAGGAATGAAAGGCATGCACCACCATGCTCCATTGGTTTTTTTATACTATCTCTTAGAGTTGAGTGACACTCATAGTCAGTATACATTTACTGATAGATTGAGAGCAGAATCTGTAAGTAATCCTCTTTAGTATGTGTTATAATACAGAGGATTCCTGAGAAGCCTTGGTAAGTGAGACAGAGAAAGAGTGTGAGCAATATGGACTGACAAGGAGAGAGTCAGAAAGATGTGGACCAAGTAAAGACCACAAAATTCTAAAACGAAGTCATCATCCATCCAAGTCTATCAGTAGTTACATAACTTTATTTTAGTCCCTTTAAATATTTAGTCTGTTACTTAAGAAGATGGAGTGAATGACAACTCAGAGGCAGATTCGCATGGCCCATTGAAGCCAAAAAAAAAAAAAAAAAAAACATGAAGTTCATAGCTATTAAAAAAAAAGTCTGACTTAAAACTGCAAGACACAGTGTATGGATCCTGCAAATTGTCATCAAGGTTAAGGAAAGGATTTTGTTCTGTGACTGAAAGATAAGTGCCAGCTAATCTCATAGGCTCTTACATTCCCTCACACTGTCTGGTCTGCTTTTATTCCTCAATCCCATCTCATTCTTTTCTTCTGCAAAACTAGGTGTCTTCTATGCATTTGCTTTCATTCTTTGACCTTACCATACCTCTTCACACTCTTGTGCCTTCATGCAAGCTCTTTCCTTTCTCCTCACACACCTCCTGCAAAACTTTTCTTACTCTCCAAGACTCACTCTAATGCACCCTCTGTACACATTCCTTTCTTAAAATGCTAAGCAAAACAAATCATCTTGGATGCCATTTATATAGAATTGTATCAGTTCTGATGTCAAAGAGACTATGGCTGTGTATATATATATTCTCTCTCTCTATCTCTCTCACTCTCACTCTCTCTGTGTGTGCTGGTATATAAATGTAACAGCACACACAGGGAGGTCAGAGGGCAGCCTCAGTTATAGGTGCTCACATTCCACCTTACTTGAGGCAGAGTCTTTCATTATTGAGCACTGCTTTCTCCAGACTAGCTAGCCTGTGAGCTTCTAGAAGCAGGATTCTCCCGCCTCTACCTCCTTCTCAATGAAGGAGTGCTGCTCCAGAGGACAGTTCTGGTGCTACAGAGGCCTGGGGATCCAAACCAGTTTTCACACTTGTATTGGAGTGCTTGTCACCTACACTATCTCTGAGCCTGATATTTTAATGTAATCTCCAAGTTTTAACTTAGTAATTATATACTTTCAGGGATGGTTTGATTTTCAGTTTTAGTTTTATTTGTAAGATGTTATTTAAAACAACTGTTGCTAAGTTTGAGGCTTAATTGAATGCAATAGTGTTTGGACATGTTTTTCACCCTTGTAATCTCATAAGAATTATTCTCCTGCACCACCATTTAATGATACAATTTTGTAAAAATTATCTCTTTGGTTTCTGACTCCTCCAGAGCAGACATAAGAAGCTTAGATGTTTTGTAGCTGGCTGGAGAGGCTTAACCTTCAACTGCTAAAGAGGTAAATTATATGAGTTAATTTTAAATTCCCTTCTGAAAAAAATAAAGTGATAAAATTGAAATTCATAAAATATATCTGAGCTCTCAATTTACAATTTAAACAAGACTGAAAATTATATCATGGTAAAAATTAAATAAAATGATTTAAAAATTCTTGGCATAGAAAGAGAACAAGTTAGCTATTTCAGAAATTAAATATAAGTTTGCTTCTTCTCATATTCTCATTTTAACTTTATTTCACTAAAGTCTTAATAAAGTAAATAAGAACACAGTCTTTGAAGCACAAAATTACTTACTGTGCTTTATGTCTTAATATATTAATTCTATAGATTTCTGTCTTGATTTATTTCCTTATTTAAAGGCATATATTGATGAAAGAAGTCATATATGAAACCTTTAATTAGTCAATACATTAATAATAGCCTGATTTGTAAATCTTCCTTAATGATAATTTTTCAATTTGTGTAAAAATTCCTTTAAAAAAGAACTTCCCCTAATGCACCCAACATTAAAATTCATCATTTTCACAAATTATCAAGGTTTTAATGAAAAACATTATAAAAATAATTATTCATATTATACTCAGTTTTTAAAAGGATATGGATAGACTAATGAAAAAGTTCATCATTAGCATATTACATTAAGAATATATGTTATATGACATTATATTATGTGCATATGTTTACAGATCTATATCAGCTAGGAAAGAAATTGTGCTTTATGCCTACTGGAAATGTGTAAGTCTCACAGGAGTCAATCCTCATAAGCGCTATTGTGACTATTGCTTTTGGCCATAGAGTTAAATGCTCCTATTGAGTTTCCCCTCCCTGGCTCCTTACAAAGTAAAATGATCTACCAGTAACTCCAAAAGACTCTGTAATTGTTAGACAGAGGTGATATTTTAACTAAAGAGCTTCCCCTCCTAAACAAACCATTTTTCTTCTTGGATTTAAAAAGCCTACTCCTGCCTGACACCCTTGTACATGCCAAATCTGCAAATAAGTAACCCCTTCAAGATTTATAAAGAAATTATTAATCTGGGAGTAAATCATTTAAGAAGCAACATTAAATGTTAATGTAATTCTACTTCAGCATGCAACATACTGAAGGTATGACCTCAACCACCTATGTATTGACATTATCTTGTCTTTCTGTGCTCTGGCAGAACAGAGTGGAAAGTTTCCAAAGTGCCATGGCATTTAGCACTGGGAACTATTTCATTTCCATTTGATTTAAGTCTCGGGAGTATGAATAAACTCTTAATTCATATAAGCTCTATGTCTCACCATCAAACACACACACACACACACACACACACAATCCTGTAGTATATATGGCTAATGTATATATTTGATTAATTTAGTTTTTAGTATATTTGATTTAGTGTATTTGGTTACTTTAGTCTTACATTTTCAATTAAGGCCCTTTGAACACATAATTGTATATCAGTTTTACTTATTTTTGCATTTTCTTCATTTTTTCCCTACAGGGTAATTATTTCAGACAAGATCGGGCACATTCAGGGTGGTATGGCTGTAGACAGGGTAATTATCTCAATGGACCCAAGATATGAGAATGTCTGCAAACTAAAATATTCAAGTATTTTTCTTATAGAATGCAGCTACTGAGAACACTTTAAACAGGGCCTGGTTTACTGGTGTACTGGCCAACAATCCTCCATAGGGTTCCTGCCCGAGATTACTAGGTGTCTTGAAAGACAAACAAATGTCTTCTGTTTTTAAAGTTGAACAGTTCTTCCTACACACCCTCTTGAAAAAAAAAATGAATCTTTACCTTATCCAGTTTCACCATACTATAATTAAGATTCCTAGTCTCAGATTTCCATATTTTCAATATACATCTACTTCGCCCAGACATCATGACCTTGTATCAGTCACAGTGATGTTTTAATGAACCTAAAAAAGTGTATCGCAGTTTAAACACAAGTGTGTTCCTTCCTTATTGTGATAGCATTTTTCAGTTCTCCTTACACTCTCTCTCCTGAGCTTACTGTCTGTTTCTTCTTGTGCTGTTCTCTTCCAGTCCTCATCTCTGAGCCCAACCCCTTTGTGCCTTGAAAGGATCAAAGTTTTGTTCTTTGTGATGCCAAATAGGGGTGGAGGACAAAGGAAAATACTGTGTATCTTAATTTAGATACTTTCTAAGAAAAAAACACATGAAGTCCCTTTGTGTCACTGGAGAAACAGTTTACATAGCATGTGTTTTCTAGGGTACCCTGCCTTGTAGCCCTCATTCAGGATTAGAAGACAAAAGAAAGCTAGGTAAGAAAAGAAATTTGAATGAAACAGGAAAAACAAAGTACTATACTGAGGATCTCTGTACCTTGTCACCTGTTCATAGCTATGTGTAAGGAGTCTGGTGATGGGCTGTGTTCCAAAGCCCTCACTACCCAGCCTTGGTGCAGATGTGGATTTCATTCAGGCCATGGCCCCATCATTTTAGCATCAGATTGGGTGGCCCTCTGAATAATGTCAGCATTCCTCACAGGAGCTTATGGGATGAATTATGTCCCCTCAAAAGATACGTTGAAGCCCTAACACACTTACACCTGACATAACCTTACTTAGAAATAGGATCACTGAAGATCTAAGGCAGTAAAATTGGTCAATAGATGGTCCTCTTAATCCATCATGACTGATACTTTAGAAGAAGGCCTTGTGAAGACAGAGACAGAGAGTGAAGCTAGGTGTCAAAAAGCAAGGAAGCCCTGGGGTGACTCAAAGGTGATGTAGGCAAGAAAGTAGCTTCCGCCCAAGGCTTCTACCTGAGCACAACCTGCTATTACCTTGATGTGGACTTCTAACAGAAGACCTGAGAGAGAATACATTTTCCTTGCATAAGCCACCCAGACAATGGTGAGTTATTACAGTAACCAGACCGTTTAATTAATGCTATTTTTGTGGTTTTTCTTTCTGAATTATGGCTTCTCCTCCTCTTCCTCTTCCTGCTCCTCCTCCTCCTTCTTCTTTTGAATTGAATCCCTCATTGTAAATTGAGCTTCGGTGAGAACTTGAACAAACTTTGCAACCTCCCTGGACCTTAGATTCATGGCTTGACAAATGTTATTGAAAATCTTTCCCTTCTAGGATTGACTAGCTTAAGTCAAATAAAAAATATAGCTGAAGTATAATTAAAGTAAACGACTATTTCATTCTATGCATCAGTAATTTCAACCTTTTCTGAGTAAGCCTGGTCTTAATATTCTCAATTTCATTTTTATTAATGAAAGTTTTTAAGCTAATGCTTTAAACAATTTAGTTGACAATGAGGTTATAGATATGAACTTATGCTTATCTATCTATCTATCTATCTATCTATCTATCATCTATCTATCTACTGGGAAATACTTATCAATATACACTTATAATGGCTCATTTATGTGTCAATTTGGCCGGGTCAAAGTGCTCAGATAGGTGAGTCAACATTATATTTGATGAGGATGTTTTGGATGGGGTTCAAATAATTGGGTTCAAAGCAGCAGAGTTTGAGTAAAGTAGATTGGCCTTCACACTATGAATAGTCCTCATGAAATCTATTGAAGTCCTACATAGAATGAAAAGAATGAGTTCCTCCAGTGAGAGGAAATACTTCAGTAGACTTGAAATTTCCTGGGGATATCCAGCCTACTGGGCTCTGTGCCAGCCCACAGACTTTGGATCTGACAAGTCTCCATTTCTACCTGAGCCATTTCCTCAGGGCTGTCTG
>PVHP010015225.1:0-37820 GCA_004024765.1 Zapus hudsonius
GCCATATGGAGCCTCACCTTGTTCTCTTTCAAGATGAACTCTCATTCCCCAGGAAAAATTTCTCAGCCTTAAAGTCACAACTTCAAAAATGTAGTGGGGACCACATTTAAAAGGTCTGGCAAATTTTTGGTTGATTTAAATTTTTTTTAACTGCACTTTTAAAACAACCCCAAATATAGAGATGAAAGTCAAGAATTAAAATATACATGCAAAATAGAAAACATTAATATTTTCAAGTACAATGAAGTGAGGAATCATCATAAGGAAACAATAAAATGTGAAGTGACTGAGACCAGATGATCAACACCAGGCTCCATGAGGCCGGAGCACGTGGGCTCTGCAAAAGGATCAGCCAAGTGGCTCCCACTTCCCCATGGTGGGTGGGGGCATCAGGTGACTGAAGCAAGGTAGAACTCAGCTGGAAGCGGTGGGAGAGAGGCTCTCCTGGAGCCTCAGGAGAGATGCAGGGATCTCAGAAGAGGACAGGACACCCTCCATTTTATTGATCGTCTCCTTACCCACCCAACCTATTCTACCATATTTTCCACAGAATGGCATCTTACATCACCTTGCCTTTCCTCATGAGCTCAGGGTTTTTCTATTCTCATCCCTCACTCTGCTGTCCTCATGACACTTGTGGAGACAAAGTTCACACCTGCACGAATCTAAGAAGAAGCCAGGAGCGTGAGTCCTGGCTGAGAGGGTATACAGTGATGCGTAGACATGCTCACCATACAGAATGCTCAGGGTGGGCGTCCAAGTGCCGTGGACTTGAGGCTCAGCTCTCAGGAGACGACCGGATGTGCATGAGCTGCAGAGGGAGGTTTCTGGGTTAGCTCTTGACATAAATCATAGCTGGTGAATGTGGCCTTTGAAGAAAGAATGTTTTCTATCTGCCTGGAGTTTAGGTAAGGATTCCATAGAAGAAATGCTTGATATTTTATCATATAGAGAATTTTTGATGCTCTTTGTTCGTGACTGTCTTATGTTTAGAGGTAAAACATCTTCACAAGGATTATTGCAGTCTTTATGTCTCACTGGCCTTCTCTCTGACTCCCAGACACACCAACAATACGCAGAGGTTAAGGTGTATTCTGGAGGAAGGAATACGAGAGCTTTTCTGTGACATACCTCTGTGAGAGATTGGAGCTAAGCTTGGAGGTAAGTCCTGAGACAGATTATAAATTACATGTCCTAGAATTGTTCAGAGTCAGGGTTTCTATCTAGTGAAAGTAGATGCCATCAGCTGAATCACACCAAAGTGGAGAGGGTGGAGGCTTAGGAGAGGCAGTAATGGCGTCAACTGTGAAAGGGAACCCTGAACTTTTGCTATTTAGTGAACGCAGTGAGAGGCTTGGACAACAGCACCTGTATCCACCCCATCTAAGTCATAAGTGCAAATCCTCCCCTCCTCTTAATACTTTGTTCTTTTTTGACCCCTGTGCCTCTCTTCCCTTCCCTTTTCTCCCTCCCTTCTTCCCTTTCTACAATTCTGGGGGACTTTACACATACCAGACAAGTGCTTTACCCCTGAACTACACCCTCAGCCCCTTCTTTTTGTTATTAAATTATACATATTTATATGCTACAGTCTGATAACTTGATACGTATATCCGTCAGGGTGGTTAACATTTCCATCTCCTTAAACATTAAAATCCAGTTTTGGGGGCTGGAGAGATGGCTCAGCTGGTAAAGCCATTTGCCTGAAGAGCCTGATGACCCAAGTTGGATTCCCCAGTACCCACATAAAGCCAGATGCAAAGGGTGGTGCATGCATCTGGAGTTCATTTGCAGTGGTTGGAGGCTCTGGTGTGCCCATTCCCTCTCTGTCTTTCTCTCTTCTATCTCTCTCTCTCTCTCTGCTTGCAAATAAATAAATAAATACAATTAAAAAAACTAGTTTTGGGTTAGCACGTAATAGTTGTCTTTGTTCATTGGGTACCCAGAATAGTATTTCAGTGTATGCACACAATGTGCACTGATCAAATGAGTGTAAACAATGCTTCCATTTCCTCTCCATTGCTTTTTGCTCAGCAGCTTTCAGTTCTACTTTTCTTGTCCTTCATAAAATATGTAATAGTTACTTATGAAACTGTAGTCAGCTCTGTGAAACACTAGAACTTATTTCTTCTCTCTAATGGTGTTTGGATACCTATACTTCAACTTCCCTTTTCTTTTCCTTATTCAGCCTTCAGTAATCAGTGTTGCAAATTCCAATTGATTTTTAAAGATGTTCACATATGAGAGAGACCACACATCATTTGACTTTCTCTTTCTGACTTATTTTACTGAATGTCCTCCAGTCCCAGCCATTTCGCTGCAGATAGGCTAGCAGTCACTTTATGCTTTTGGTTTGTTAGCAAGCTCTTCCCAGGAGATGGGGGTTGCTTCCCCTGCTTTGCCCTCTTTGTCTTGGGGCTGCCAGGGCAGCGTTCACAAGCCAGCTTCATGGCCCTGTGATGTCATTTGCAGATGCTGGCTGCAGCAAGAGCACTGGTCTCTCTCCAAAGGCAACCTGCTGAACAGAACTGACAAGTGGGAGCTCGTGTCTCTTTAAGTGAGCTCACCCTGCGCTTGGGAGGGTGCATAGGAACGCTGTTGGGACACAAACAGACCATGTCTGCAGCAGTCACAGCTCCAGGGTGGGGGGGCAACACAGCACCTTCCTTTAAAGACCAGATTCAAAAGGAATGAGGTAACGGTGTAGAAACTTGGGGACAGTTTGATGGGAGAATTCAGTTCAAATTTGGTTGTTCTTTGCCAGTGATCAAATCTTGAATAAACTGAAAAATTTTGACTCATGACTGTGAGAAGGATGAAATGCCTTTGAAACTGGAAGAAAGGATTATTCCCCCATAACAGACTGGTGGAAGGATGGAAAGCGAGAATGCCTTGTGACAGAGTATCCAGGAGCTGGTGACATGCAACATGTCACTTCTACGAGAAGGGGTGGACAAACACAGAAACTCACTGACTCTCCAAGTTTTGACTGCAAATTGAGGTGGCTGAATATGGTATAGCAATTAAAAATGGAAATTGGAGGACTGGAGAGATGGCTTAGCATGAGAATCTGAGTTCAACCCCTCAGCTCCCACATAAGAAACCACATATGATGATGCATGCCTTCAACCCCAGTGCCAAGGAGGGTGGAGACTGGAGGATCACTGGGGCTCCCTGGTCAGCCAATTTAACTGAAAAACAGGGAGCTCCAGGTTTAGTGAGAGACTCTGTCTCAGGGAACTGGGACATAGGAGAGATAGGATACTCGACATTTTCCTCTGGCCTTTACATGTCTGCCCATGGAGTGCATGTGTCTGCACACGCATGTATACATCATTCACATCACACAACCCCCTACCCCCAAACACACACATACAAATGCTACTTGGTACTCACAACAGCGTGTGTGTATTTAAGGAATTTATTGCATTAAATCCTCTATAGAAAGTTCCAGAACAGAAAAAAACTGATCTGGTGATTATTTCAGGGTGAACATTTTCATTGGCTAATGAAGAAAACATGGCTCCCTCCTTGGGTACTAGCGATACACGGAGATCTACGCATGCTTCTGTCAGCAAAGGCCACTGAGCTGCACAGTTGAGACGGAGGCATTACTGTGTGCTCTGCACAGCAAGAAAAAGACCAACACAAAGCCTCTGACAGATGATGACATTGTAGAGAGAGCTGGACTAGAATAAATAATCTGTCTCATTCACTCATTCATTCCCGAGCACATGTCTACTGGAGCTGCTGGGGCTCCGTATCCCTTCACAAGCCATCCTTCCTGAATCGGCCTCCCAGTGCTCTCTCCAGGGATCTAGCAGACAGGCAGGATATACCTAGGAGTCATGCCCTCTGGGAGCAGCCTTTCTTTGTTGATAGAAAGAAGTTGGAGGGGAATTGTCCACTCTGTGTGGTGGGGTGACTCGGAAACACTTTTCAGTGGCTTCTGTAGAACTGAGCTCCAGATGTTACTGGTCATAATGTGGTCTTCTTCTCCCCAAGACAAAGTGCCTTCCCATCCTGTCTCCCTTCACCTCTCTACTGTCTGCCTCTGTGATCACCCCCCTAAACAAACTCCTTGTGCTCATGTCCTTCTCCTAAGCTCTGCTTTGGGGGAACCCAAGCTACCTTTCTCCTAGGACTATGAAGAGTGAACACAGCCAGTCTTGTACTCTTATACAACTTACAACACACCCATATAAAGAGACAATTCAACCCACAATGGAAATGAAGTTGGATGTGTGTTGAGGTCTGGCAGCACAGCCTGGAAGAATTCACCTGGCAAGGGAACCTCATTTGGTCTCAGAAGCAGAATGGATGGTGATGGGAGTCCCTTCCTACCTATTCCTCCATTCTGGACTTTCACTTCCCTCAACTTCTCTCTTTCTCCTATGTAACCAGAAATGAGAGGAAACATCTATTGATTTAGGACATTTCCTTATGTTCCTATAAATTTCCATAAGAATTATATTGAATTTACCACCCATGTTGGTTTATTGTGCCTCCTAATTTTATTTCACAGGACCAGAACTTTAGCCTTTGGAATTAGATCCGGATGTTTGGCAGCCATTTTCAAGACTGTTTCCCATCTGTAGGACATATATTTCCTAAGCAAACCCGGCACATATTTCTTAGACCATGGGGGGAGATGCCTTTCAGGGTTATTCAAAACTTCTGACCAATCAGCAGCTGGCAGAAACATGTAGGAAGAGCTGTCATCTGGAAACGGGCGGCTGCCTCATGTTGTTGGACCTGTCATCCCCACTCCAGCAGCCTTTCCGGGTGAAAAATTCTTCAAAGAACATGCACTCAAGGTCAGGGAATTTCTCTTCTGATTTTTGTACATTCCTCGCCCAAATGGCTGAGCCACGATGCTCTCTAATCCTGGATTCAGGATAACATCAGAGGGAGTGAAGCCTGGAGCTTGAATGTGCCTTCCGAGATAGACTGCGGAGTCATGTCAACAGGGATCTGTGCAACTCAAACACGCCACTCTACCTTGTGCAGAACTGGTGTATGGCACCAAGGAGGGCCACATGGAGTCAGGAGAACCAATCCAATAGGCTGGCCATTGAAGGGATGTCTTATCGAAATGCCTTCAGATAGCTGTGTACAAATGTAATCCTTCATTTTGCATTTCAAGCCTAGCTAATGTATAAATGGGAGACTGTCTTTCGTTTATATTTTTGTAGAATCATGCCTTTCTACAGACATCAAAGGACCTTGCTATTCCAAAAGTAGTATTCCTGGTGAAGTCTGTACCTAAGATTACACTTACTGTAAAGGCTGGATTTCCTTTTATATACAAAAGACATAGGACAGTGGTCAATGTACATGACAACTCAGAAGTCACACCACACTTTTCATGACAGTGGAGGCAGAGGCCTTCACTATAGTGCCCTCATGGGCTCTAGGCATACTGGGAGCCTAAGCTGCAGCTATGGCCTTGGCCTTTGGCCAACAGAACTTGAGGCCCTTGACAATGTGGGCAGGACTTTACTTCCCAAGCCTGGTGGGCACTGAAGGGAAATTCATGAAGCTCATGACTGCCATCCTTGGACAGCTCGACTTGACCTTCTTAGGGCTTGATAACTTTGATGGGCTTGTTGGGAACTCCTGGCCTGCATATTTTTAAGAGTGTTCTTGGCAAGGTGAATGTTACATAGAAGATTTGAATCTACTACCACAAGAGATTCATATCTTTGTGAGACTCATTGGGGTTTCTTCATGGACATGCAACTTTGCCAAAAACATTTTCAAAACTTCTGAAGAAGGACTAGTTCCTAACGCATTCTATGGGACTGATCAAATATGAAACTATAGACCTATACTAAGCCTTATGAAGATTGATGTAACATTAATCTCAGTTAAATATTAGCAAAAACAATTTCAAATAAGATTTACTCCTATAATACAACGATGGTTCTGCACACACACACACACACACACACACACACACACACACAAATCCCATTCATAGTAGCATCAAATAGATGCTACTTTTCCCATTACTTAAGAATTAAACAACAAAATAAAATACTCATTCACTGAGACAAATATTGCTTAAAGAAATTAAAGAATGCATGAATAAATGGAAGTATATTCCATGCTTGTAGGTTAGAAAAATTAATGTTGTTGACTGTCCAAAGTGCTCAGTACAGTTAATGCAATCCTGATCAAAGTCCTAAATGATTTGGTTTTGCAGCTAAAAAAAAAAATTCACCCTCAAAGAATGCTAAAAATAAAAAAAAATTCTTAAAAAAAAAAAAAAAAGCAAAGCTGGGAGATTCACACTTCCTGGAGTCCTCTCCTATGAAAGATACACAAATAGCCAGAAAACATATGGAAAGATCACTAATGATCATAGAAATGCAAATTAAAAATAACATGAGGTCCACTTCATACCCATTAGTATGTACCCTATCAAAACTCAGCAGTGTGAAACAGCAGAACCAACCAGGAAATGACAAGTGTTGGCAAGGATGGAGAGCAATTGGAATTCTTGTGCACATAGTGGGAATGTAGAATGGTGCATTCTCTAGGAAAATGGAAAAACACACACAAAGAACTTTTTGGAGAATTGAGGTAAAAAACAGAGACATTTTAGATCTTTGCAAAAGTCCAGGGAAGAATGCCAGGGACTCCCCCTGAGACTGTTGGAGAGTAGAGGTGATAAGGAAGCTTCTAGATTGTGGCTGTCGTATGAGGCAATGCCAAGGTTTCTTGACAGATGAGAGGTGGCATGTGAGAGATAAATAAAATATGATAAATAAAAATAGTAAAGGGACACAAAGCTTGTCATGCGATTTCATAATAATAAATGAAATGATAAGATTTCAAAGGCTAATGTGAAATTTCAGATCTCTATTCTACTCTACAGGTCACTTACAGAAGATTCAACTTGGCGTTCTGTGCCATTGGTCACTTTCAGTAGAACTTAATCTCCAACTGTCTTACCTCTACAGCTCTCTGTGCCCTTCACTAAGATTGCTTATGATTTCTTTCATCCCAGGAGGTTTGGTTTCCACTTTTTAAAAAATATGTAGAAATTGTGAATTTCAAAAGTCTCTTTTAGTCTCTAGGTCCTGTCTCAAACCAGAAAGAAGGGCTCTGACTCTGTGTACCAGTTTTGCTGATGGGTCCTACTATAAAAGACAACATAGTACTCTAGGGTGATACTCTGAAGTCTGAGAGCTGATGGCCTACTGTTCTGATTATAACTTGTGGTATAACCTCACCCTATCCTTAGTGCTTGGACAATTTTACCTGCCTTTCTTTGTTTCATGTAATACACAAGTCCATGATGATTACATGATGAGCATCCAACCAAACACAGTTTTATGGGAGGAAGGGATTTATTTCAAGCTTACAGATCCAGGGGGAAGTTCCATCAATGGTGAAAGAAGCTGGCTCCCTTTCATAAATTCAAGTAGAGAGAGAAACCGCCACTAACTAGCAAAAACAACCAAACAACAAAACAACAAAAACAGCAAGCAGGAACCCTGCCAGAGCTCAGACTTCTCTGCATACCTTGGGCTGGAATTCAGATTTGCCCTTAGTGACACCTGCCCCCTCCTCATAGCAGGAGTCTTCCAGCTTGGGGCTGAAGCTGCAAACTCAATTTTAATAAAACACCTGAGTCCATGGGGCCATGCATTCAAACTAACATGTTCTACCTCTAGTCCCCAATAAACCCCTGACCATCTCATATTGCAAAATGTATTGAGTGCAACTTCTAAGGTTCCCATAGTCTTTGTCAACTTTAAGACTTCCAAAGTCCCAAGTCTCATCTAAGGTTTAAGACTGTCTCTCAACTGTGAGTCCTATAAAATAAAAGCAAGCTACATACTTCTAACACATAATGGCACAGAGTAAACATTTTCATTGCTATAATGCATAACAAGGAAACACTGGACCAATGTAAAATCAATAACCATCAGGTAAACATCAAACATGTGCAGTTCAAGTCCAACATCTATAATCAGTGATGAATACTCTGGTTTCTCTTCAGATTGTATAAATCTTTTGCCTTTTATAATCAGTGATGACAGTCTCTGGATTTTCCAATTTCTGTCCCTCCAGTTGGGCTGAGTATCCAGGGAAAGCTTCCATCCCAAGCCCACAGTGCTCCATGGTAGCCTTTGACAGTCCTGGTATATCCAAAACATCTTTGGGTCTCCATTGCAAATCATGGTCCTACTTACAGTGGCTTCACTGGACTTCTTTACAGGGATGTAACTCTGCTTCCCATGCCTTAATTTAGCAGTGGCTCCTGGAACCATGTGCACTTTATGACCTACTCCATGAATTTTTCATGCTTCCAACATCAATACCAAGTGTTGATATATAGCAACACAGACATTTTGCCAATCCAGGAAGGAAATAAATCATTAAAAGCAGGTTTCCTTCTTTCAATCATCTCATTTTTTTTTCAAGATAGGGTCTCACTCTAGCCCGGGTTGACCTGGAACTCACTATCTAGTCTCAGGGTGGCCTTGAACTCACAGAAATCCTCCTACCTCTGCCTCCCAAGTGCTGGAATTAAAGGTGTGCACCACCACGCCTGGTTTAGTCATCTTCTTTCAAAAGAGTTTGCACTTCTACCATTCAGTCTTTCTTGGTGGATATCACCTCAGTCATCTTCCCATTATTTCAACATCAACCAGTTAATGGTGGTAATATGTTTGACAATTACAGCTTCAGTAACCTAAAACCCGTCTCTGTGCCAGTAACTTTAAATCTGTTTGAAGTTTTCCAACTTTAAATCTTATATCTCTGAGTTATATATCTTTTGCCATACACAAGAGTCCATTTTCAAAAAATATTTTATTTATTCATTTTCAAGCAGAGAGAGAGAGAGAGACAGAGAGACAGAGAGACAGAGAGAGAGAATGCACCAGGGCCACCACCCTGTGGGTCTGGCCTATGTGGGTACTGGGGAATTGAATCTAGGGCCTCAGGCACTGGAAGCAAGTGCCTCAACCACTGAGCCATCTCTCCCCATTTTTAAAAATTCAACCTTGAACAAATTCTTAGGGCCTGGGCAGAAGAAAATGCAGCTAGCCCTTATGCCATTAGTCCATTTCAAACAAAGTTCTCTGCTCTCTTTCCTTCCCCTTTGAAAGTTCATAAGCCAGAATAATTATGCATTTAGCATTTTCAAACTTTCACCAGAACACCCCATAAAGTTTGGCTTGCCACTGTGGAAGGCAACTTCAGTCCCAAGTACTAATTCCATCAACATTCTTCTAGTAACAAGTCCCCCCCCCACAAAAAATATCTACATTATCAGATTCATCATGAAACAAAACCCCACACTTCTGGTACCAAATTTCTGTAGTAGACAATTCCTTGATGCTTGAATGATCATCCAACCACAGTTTTATGGGAAGAAAGGATTTATCTCAAGCATTCAGTTCTATTAATGACAGAAACAGCTAGATTCTATTCATAAATTCAAATAGAGGGAGAAACCACCATCATCCAGCAAAAATAAATAAAAGCAGCAAGCAGGGATCCCACCTGAGCTCAGACTTCTCTGTTACCTTTAGGCTAGAATTCAGATCCACCTTTAGTGACACACTTCCTTGTAGAAGGAGTCTGCCTGCTAGGGACTGAAGCTACAAACTCAATTTTAATAAACACCTGAGTCTATGGGGTCATAAATTCACTTCATAATAGGTATATGTTTTCTACATTATCTTGGTCTGCTTGGTAATTAAATTCATTAGGCTTCTCCAGAGGAATAGTGGAATATGCATAATTACTTAGGAGAGAATACTTACTAGATTATCTCCCATGATAAGGGTATGAATAGTTCCATAATACTGCATGGGACAGCCTGGGAAACAGCAGCTGCTCAGTCCAAGGAATGTGAAGACTCAGGACAAGTGAAACCAATTATGCAACCTCAGTTTATAGCTGGAGGCCTGGGAGTGATTGCAGAGCTGCTGGTACAAGCTTAAGTTTATTTGTTTGTTTATTTATTTGAGAGAGAGAGAGAAAGAGAGAGAGAGGCAGATAGAGAGAGAATGGGTATGTCAGGGTCTCCAGCCATCACAAACTTCAGACACATGCACCACCTTGTGCATGTAGCTTTATGTGGGTGCTGGGGAATTGAACTCAAGTCCCTCTACTTTGCAGGCAAACATCTTAACCAGTAAGCCGTCTCTCCAGTCCATAAGATTAAGTTTAAAGACTGAACAATCTGGGGCCTGATGTCTATGGGTGATGGTACCAACAAATAAGAAATCACTCAGAGTGACTGTGCATCCATATTTGTGTGAGCATACCCTTTCTTCAGCTTTTTTATTTCTTCCAGGATTCAACACAATTGCATGGTGCCATCTTTATTCTGGGAAGGTCTCCTACACTCAGTTCACTGACCAATATGCCAATCATATCTGAAAAAACTCTTATAGATACAATTAGAAATGTGCTTTATAAACTTTCTAGGCATCGCTCAGGGCAGTCAGTTTAAAAACCAAGATTAATAGTCACAGTGAGTTATATTTTCTAGTATGCATTATAGATTTCTTCAAATTTGTTAGCAATGTTTGTTATTTGATTAAAACATTTTTATTAATCCATAACAATTGTACATATTTGTGGGGTACAGTAAAAAATTCTTGATAATTTTTCATCTGGTCCTGAGTGAACCTTGACAATTCTTCTCTTAACCTATTTTACAGTCTATTTAGATTTCCTAGTTGTCCCTTAGAGGGACCTAAGACAAATGTATTCATCATATTGTGTTTTCCAAGACTCTTGTCTTGAAATGAGGGCTCACTTTTTACCCATGATAGTTTCTTTTATTAGTTCTTCATTCAACAATAGATTTTCAATTTACTGAATATCTGTTATTTCCACATCTTAGGAGTGTAACAGAGGAATAAAATGACCATGACCATATAGAACTACTTACATTTCAGTGGAAAACTGAACATTCAACAAGACAAGTAAATATAGCTTTTGGCAATTCTTTATTTTTGTGTGTTCATATTTTCTAGCCTTTATTTGAGTTCATACAGGCTTGCTAGGAACCAGTGTTTGTGTGGCACTTTGATTGGCTAGATGGTGGGCTTTGAAGATAAGGAGAATGAGATATATAATAATTCTTATCTGAGGAAAGAGTCTTTCAGAGGAAGACCTTGTTATTTGCCACAGTTAGCAATGTAGATCTGGGTCATGGCTGCAGGTACTATCAAGTTAACCTGTCGCAGACAGGAATTTACAGAATACTTCTAAGGTCTCTTAGAATAGTTGAACTAGGTTCTAGAATAAATTATTTGTGTACATGATGTTAGGATGCTATTATTGTGATATAACTTATCTGGATTACTTTTATTTTGATATGGTTATAAGCTTTATCACAACCATTTGACATCACTTTATGACTCTGAGACAGGTGTCCTTCAGCCCTGTCTGGGTTTGTCTCACCAGTGTTGACCATACTCAGATGGCTGGATCTGCATCTAAGAAAGTTGTCCTTCTTCAACTGCCTTCTGTTTCTCTGGTCATCTATGATGCTTAAAACAGTGACTCACCCAGATTTAATAGCCCCATCTCTAATGGTTAAAATTAGAAGAGGTAAAATTTTCCCAGTTGTTATTGTTGTTGTTATTTATAATGATCATTATTGGTAGAAAATCGTTATAGCATGTCTGTGGTAACCATTTTGCTGAGTTATCTATAGCTCTAATTGCATTTAACGAAAACGATAATGCTCATAACTTTGGTGTCATTTTCTTGTCTCTTTTGGTAGCCTTTTGTGACCAGTGAGAGGATGTTTATGGTGGAGCCCAAGAGGCATTCACACTTGACAGCCATTCACTTGTAAACTGAATTTATGGTACATTTAAACATTTATATTAATTTGCAGTGAAGGGCAGGGCTAAAAGCATTTTTCATGTCTATTACTAATTGCCTAGTATGACTTGAAGTAGAAATTATACTTGGTTATTTTAGCAAGGATAGCATTTCAATTTTGGTCTTCTACTTCAGGAAGCATATGGACAATTAGTGTCAGCTTACATATCTATTCTATCAATGCTGCTTAAGTTGGAAATGTTTGACATGGACAGGAATGATATGAATAAGGATAAGAATGCAAGCCATGTGAATATGCATTTTAGTTTTGGCTTTTATGCTTCAAAATAATGAAAGCTATATGTCTGTGAAAAATCAGTACTGTAAATGATTAAATATCATTAACTGAATTAAGCATGATATGTTAAAACGAGACTTTATAGAGGGAAAGACTGTTTTTAGCTATACAAAAATTAAAGAATAGGCAAAATTAGTCTTTCCTAGTGAACAGAATTCTGATGGGGAAAAGGATGACCTGTAGATGTCTTACCTTTGACCAGGTAACAAGCACAAGGGTATGGACATGCATAAAGCCTCATGAACTGTACATGTCAGATGAATGCAACTTGATGTATGTCCAT
Source organism: Zapus hudsonius (assembly GCA_004024765.1). Lineage (NCBI taxonomy): Eukaryota > Metazoa > Chordata > Mammalia > Rodentia > Dipodidae > Zapus > Zapus hudsonius. The sequence goes on from PVHP010015225.1 coordinate 12,453, forward strand.
TATATATTCATAAAATAAATACAAACACCCACTTACCACTTCCCTGTGAATTGCTATGTCTTTTGCAAGATCCATAAGAACCCTCTCATTCTCACATTATGACTAACCCAGAGCAGATTTCCAGAAATCTTTGACTGAAATGAAGACTGAGTTCCTCTGGGACAGTATGGAAAGTTTTTGCACAAAGCTCTTCATTATGCTGTTCTTTCAGAAAAATGGGTCAATTGAAAGAAGGAGTGAAATCTGCTAATGCTATTTGTCTACATGGCTTATATTATTTAGAGGATGTCTTTTCCTTTTCCAGTTTTTATCTAGATTACTAGTAGGCACAGGGTCTCTTTAGTTCTGTGCAATCTTTCAGTGAAAGAATTCCAGTTTTGGCAGGGTGTGGGGAAAGAAGAACTCTCATCCACTGTGGGTAGCCATGCAAACTCATACAACCACTCTGGAAATGAATATGGAGACTCCTCAAAAAGCTGAAAATAGATCTACCATTTGATCTAGTTATACCACTCCTGGGCATGCACCCTAAAAACTATACTCTTTACCACTGAGCTACTTGCTTAGCCTTGTTTGATGCTCTGTTCACAGTAGGAACTGGAGCCAGCCCAGATGCCCATCAAAAGATGAATGGATAATGAAGACATGGCACATAAACACAGCAAAAATTCTACTCAGCAGTAAGGAAAAATGAAACTTGCAGGAAAGTGATTGAAGTTGGAGAAAAATCACACTAAGCAAGGTCACACAGGCTCAAAAAGACAAACACTACCTATTCTCTCTCATATGTCATTCCTAACTTGGACCAGCTTGAACTAAAAGATATAATCTTTGGGCTCAGGAGATGGCTTAGTGGTCAAAGGTGCTTGCTCATGAGGCCTGCCTGCCTGCCTGGATTCAATTCCCAGTACCCCTATGTAAAGCCAGATGCACAAAGTGGCACATGTATCTGGAGTTTCTTTGTAGTGGCAAGAGGCCCTGGCATGCCCAAGCACTGTCCCTCTCTCTCCTATCAAATAAATAAGTAAAATTTTCTAAAAAAGATATAGCCCTTACTAAGAGAGTAGTAGAGGAGATTTCCTGGGGCAGAAGGGTACTGTAGAGAATAGAGAGCTTAATCCTGAAAGCATGGGCACTGGCTGGTAAATCTCAGTGCCAGACCTGGATTACACCCCAGAGTGAGCTGTTGGTCAGGGAGATTCATGAGGTCCCAGAGCAATGCATGCCATTGTCAAAGCACTTAGTTACCCACCAGAGCTAAATGGTAAGGACGCTATTGCTGAAGACACCACAGGCCACGGGCACAGGACATGGAGAGATTACACGAAAACTCTCTGCTGGCTAGCACTCATAGTTCTGGAAAGTGCTATGTGAGCTACTGGGGGGATAACGGTTAACAACAACATGAAAAAGCAAGGATTCTGCAAGTTACAAATCAACCAGCCAGACAAGATGTACACACCTATGCAATAATGTCACATAACCTATGTGGGTAATTAAAGGCTATCTGATTGGATATGAGACCTGCTCATATCTGGTATTAAGGACCAAGTCAGAATTCTATAGATAGGAAGGCCATAGATTCCAGAGAGAAGCTCCCATTGGTCTACAGCTAAAAAGAGTGGCTATCCCCACCCAAAAGTCTCTTAAATTACCAGGTTTATCTCTTTTAATCCATGCTGCGCTCACTCTTGTTTGGAAAACCTGCTTTCTTTTTTACAGATGGCAGTGAAAACCAGGGAAAACTAAGATCCACCCACATGACAAGAAAAGATATCTGACTGCCTAGCATGAGATGTCCCACCTCCATGGTTCACAGACATTACAGAGGAGGTGTCAGTTCTGACCACAAATGCTGCTCTCACTGCTAGCTTGACAACCAGTTCTAGAGAGATGGTGAGAGACGCTAAGGACACCCAAAATGCTTCAAAGAAGAAATTCAGAGATTGCAGAGAGCTTATCACTAAAACAATCTTATAATAATCCCCTCCCCAAAACACACACAAAGCTCAGGGAACATTGCTGACGAGGTGGTGGAAGGATTATGAGTCTCAGGGAAGGAGTTTCCTATGGCATTGTTCCTCTACCTCACAGAGACTGACTCATGCATTTATGAACCCACAGTGAATACCAATAAATCCACTGAGGAGGGCCCTCAGTGGTTTGAGGCCAGAGGAGAGAGAATATAGGAGTATAACCCAATGGTAATAGAACCAACACCCATTAGGTTCATATAGTAAAATTCATAATAAGTAAAAAAAATGCTAGGAGGGGTATGAACAAGGTGACACTTATACCTTCCTAGTAGGAATGTAAATTAGTCTAGCCACTATAGAAACTAGCATGGTGGTTCCTCAAAAATCTAAAAGTAAGCTGGGTGTGGAGGTGCATGCCTTTAATCCTGGCACTTGAGAGGCAGAGATATGAGGAGCACTGTGAGTTCGAGGCCACCCTGAGTCTGCATAATGAATTCCAGGTCAGCCTTGGCTAGAGCGCAAGACCCTACCTCAAGCAACAGCAACAACATAATAATCAAAAGTATATCTAACACAGAACTGAGCTGTACTACTACTGTACTACTACTGGGCGTTTCCTCAAAAGACTTCAAGTTAACTCATCACAGAGTTATAGAACCCACATGTCTATCAACACAGAAATGGATAAAGGAAATATGGCTTATACACCCAATGGAAATTTTTTAGCCATAAAAATGAAGTCATTTCGTTTGCATGAAAATGAATATAACTAGAGATAATCACACTAAGCCAATTATGTTAATTTCAGAAAGACAAAAATCCCACCTTTCCTCTTATTTGTGGTTACTAATCTTCATGGATACATAAAATCACACATGTACAGATGACATGAAAATAGAGAGGATGTCGTCTAGAGGAACATAGGGGACCAATGAGAGGGAGGAGGGTAAGGAAAGAGCAAGGGAGAATATGCTCAAAGCACATTGTACACTTGTGTGATAATAGCCTTATGTAACCCTGTATAACCAAAGGACATAACATATTTGACCTAAGAAAAGAAGTCCAGTTTTGCATTTTAATGATCTTTTTTTTAAAAAAATATTTTATTTATTCAGTTTCAAGCAGAGAGATACAGAGAGAGAGAGAGAGAGAGAGAGAGAGAGAGAGAGAGAGAGAGAGAGAGAGAGAGAGAGAGAGAGCGAGCACACCAGGGCCACCACCTTGTGGGTCTGGCATATGTAGGACCTGGGGAATTGAACCCAGGAACTTAGGCACTGGAGGCAAGTACCTTAACCACTGAGCCATCTCTCCAGCCTGCATTTTAATGATCTTGAATGTTCCTCCTGGGGTACAGCATTATATGAATGTATTATGAAAGGCATAGTACATTTCAATAAAATAGTACTCAGTTCAGCTTTGCTCAAAATGTTGGACAACAACTTAATAAATTTTATGCTTTTTTTTTTTTTTTTTTTTGGTTTTTCGAGGTAGGGTCTCACTCTAGCCCAGGCTGACCTGGAATTCACTATGTCTCAGGGTGGCCTTGAACTCATGATGATCCTCCTACCTCTGTCTCCCAAGTGCTGGGATTAAAGGCATGCGCCACCACGCCCGGCTTCAACTTAATGAATTTTGACTGGTGATTTGAATATAAAGTGACTCCCATAGCCTTATGCGTATGAATACTTAATTTCTGGTTGGTGCTGTTTGGGAAGGTTGTGGAGCCTTTAAGAAGTGAGCCTGGTTGGAAGAAGTAGATCCCTGAAGGTGGGCTTTGAGGTGTTAACGACAAGTCCAGCTTGCTCTTGTTTCTCCCTCTAAGTAGATATGACCCTGTGACTCTGACTTCCTGATCCTGCTAGGCATTTCCTGCCATGATGGAAATCAATCTTTCTTTCCTTAAGCTGCCCTGGTTGGGTATTCTGTCTCGGCATTGAAAAGGTAACTGGTACAATGATTTTGTCTCCCTTGCAGAGGCTTCACTGCCCGGTGGCAGTGGGTAGGAACTAAGACAATCTGGAGCTCCCTGGCTTTGTTTTCAGCCCATAGAAGGTGACTGGAGAAGGGGCTTCTAGCTGATTGTGATCGGGAGGGAAGGACTGGGAACAAAAGGGAGGTCTTGTTGGAAGACACTCTGTAGGGAAACAGAATGAACAGTCTAAAAGCTAGGAGCCTTAGATCCAGTGCTTACATCTAGCTGTTCCCAAAGTGTGAGCTCAGAGGCCTTATACCTGAGGAACCGCTGGCCCAGGGATGATGAACACTTCAGTCCTACTGTGTGTGGAAGGAGGACCAAAGACAGGTCCCACTTATGTCATTTCCCAAAGCCTTGGTGCTAACCTGTGCCAGAAAAAAGGTACATGAGGAAGCCGGAAGACCACCTTAGATTCACTGTGTTAACTGTTAGATGGGGTAGAAATTCATGGTCAGAAATTAGGTTAATCAAAAGAAAACAAAGGAAAGATTTTTTTTTTTTAGAAAATCTGAGTTTATGGGGGCATATTTATACTTGACATGCTGTGAAAACCTTGTTCCTCCAAAATTCCCACATTGGAATTTTCTAGTATCACACGGTATTAGACTCCAAGGAGAAGATTTAATGTATACACATATGATCTTTGAGAATGGTAAATTGGAAAGTATTTGTTCGAATATATAAGGACAGTGGAGAGAGCTTCCAAGTCATGTGTGGGTTTGGCTGGTAGAAGTTTGTAAGGGATGGACAGATGGGAGGGGTGACAGTTAAAGGGTTGTCAACTGGGGAAGAATGTCAAGTTAAGTCAAGGCCTGGACATTCCAACCGGTAACTTCATTGAACCAGACAAATCTCAGGGCTCTGCAGTTCCAGGCACCAGCACTGGTAGTCAGGAAATCATTTAGAGAATAATCCATCTGCAGCTCGGTTTTAGAAATCTTGACAAACAACTGTGAAAAAAGGTCAAGTTCAGCCAAAAGCAGAGAGACCAGAAAAGGAAACAAAGTCAAACAAAACAGGAGATGATCTAGACAGTTCCTTTTCTACTGTAATTGAGGGAGGGAACTGGTGCCTGGGTAGGGGAGCTCTGCCTACAAGTGCATGCTGGGAAGGAGCTGTATCTGGAATACTGGGGCTCCCAGATGGACTGGCACCCTGCAGGCATGCTGGGATCATAGGATGACATCTGGAAGGAATGGAAAGGACCTGGACTTAAGCCTCCATCAAAGAGGCAGAGGGCACTGAGTTAGGAGTTCAAAACAGAAGCTTCTAAATATTGTTTTCAGTCATGAGTCAGTGAAAATAAGTCTGAGTGAATGGCTGGAAAAGGGTCTGTAAGAATGAGAAATGTTCTGGCTTGATGTCCACTGGGATCCTCTGTGTGGTACATTGACATGAGTCATGCTCATATGTACACACACACACACACACACACACACACACACACACACACACACACACACACACGTGCTTGTGTGGTGACCGTCATAATCGGGAAGCCAGTCTAGGTAAAGCCAGGCTGCAAATCCTTGGCTTTGCCCATGTCCAGGGAATTTGAAAAAGAATTCTCTCCCTTGGCCAGGATAGGAAATACAGATGCAGCTGTGAATGACAATTCCTACTCTGTTTTTTTTTTTTTTGAGACAGGGTCTTGTTCTGTAGCCTGGACTAGCCTAGAATTCATGATTCTCCTGCTTCAGCCTCTTGAATGTGGGGATGACAAGTTCATGCCATCATTCCTGGCTAAGACCCATTTTAAAGAGCCAAAATTTGAAGGAGAAACTGAGAGGTCATTTACGTTGAGCCATCAGTGAGGCGCTGAAAAGAGTGATCTGGATTTTTCTCATCACCCTACCTGTATGGTAGCATTGCTTTTGATTGTAATTGAGTGCTTTTTGCCTTAAAGAACTCACCCTGTGTTGCCAGTATAGTCGTCCCTGTATGAAATAAACTGTGATGGTTAATCTAGGATGTCACCATGACAGGATTTAAAATCACTATAGAAACAAATTTTGGGGAGTCTCTGAAGAATTTTCTAGAATAGATTAATTGAAGTGAGAACATCCACCATAAGTGTGGGCTGCACCATTTCATGGGCTGGAGCCTTAAACTTCATAAAATGGAGAAACCTAGCAGAGCACTACCATTCATCACTCTCTGCTTCCTCTCTGTGGACTGAATGTGACCAGCCCTGCTCCATGCTTCTGCCACCATGGCTTCCCTGCCTTGGTCATCTGTAACCTTGAAGTGTAAGCCCAAATAAATCCTTCTTCTTTCCTTCCTTAAATTGCTTCGGTAAGGAGATTTGAATATACATCAAAGAAAGCTAAAGGCGACCCCTGAGTTTGTAGTCTTTGTAAGTGAAATTCTTCATCAGTCTCTCCAGCTGCAAAATCCTGTGACTTCCCCCATGTTATAATCTACAAAATGATGGCAACATCAGTAACACATTGTCTGCTGCCTCTGAGGTGTCAGTGAGAAAGATATATATGCAACATATTTTAAAGTGTGCAGAATGGATTCGAGAATGAGCAGATTTGAGCTAGGGAATGGTTTGAATAATAGCATATTGATAACATAATACAAACTTTTTTGATTAGGCTTCAGAAGAATGTGAAAAGCAATGCATTGTTTGGAATGTGTATGCTTTGGTCTCAATAAAAATATCCGGTTGCAGAGATACTTCATGTGGTTTGAACTAACAGGCAAAAAATTAAAAATTCATTGGTCTACGCTAATTCATGTAATTGTATATTTTGGAGGTAAGTATAATGGTATAGGCTTGCTGTAATGGAACTGATTGGAAAATGATCTCTTGGAGAAAATTTATTGCTGGTCATAAGATTTCTTTGGTTTAGAAAAAAAAATGCTGGTTTTAGTCAAATCTGTAGCACCAAATCAAAGTCTGCTTTAATAAAAACGTGGATCTGAGAATTGTGGTTTTCTCTTTTTTTCTATGAAGCCATTTGATCCATTAAAATTGCATGGGTTTATTCTTCATGTCGGCTTTTCCTGAAACCCACCAGTTTGTAGCATGAAGCAAGCACTTGCCAGGTAGGACTCTAATAATGAAGAAAGATCCTTCATAATCCTTAACACAAGTCTTCCCAACCAGCCGTTACCCATTCCTTTGTAAGGTTCTCAGGATAAAAAAAAGGGGGCTTCTTTTGCTTTTGTTGAGATGGCCAAGCAGTCGTTTTATTGTCACAAGAGTCCACTTGCCATCATGGAGCTGGTGGTGGAAAAAATAGCTCCAGGATTAGATCATGCAGCCTGCTGGTCTGTGGCTGAGTTCCCTTCAGCGCTCCGCAAAGTTTTGTCTGTGGGAAGCTGGACTGCTTCCCTGGTGGGGACTCTGCCACTGTCCCTGGAACAGGATCTCCTGGTCTAATGGACCTTATTGTTAGGAAATTGTTCGTAAAATTAGGAAACTCAGGGTAAACAGAGAGCCCAGATGGAACTGCTCCTCGAAGAGGGTATGGTACAAGTAGAGCAAGTTACTGAGAAAAGGGATTGAGGCTCAGGGCACAAACGAATTCAAGAGACTCCAGGTTTATCTCTGGATGCCAAGGAAGAGGACAGCAGGGAGGAGGCTAGCAGCAAGTTAAGGTGACAGTGCATTTTTTGATAGCAGGCATGCAAATTATTTTGCCCATTCTTCAATTGAAGAAATGTATGGGATAGTTTGCATAACTGGGTACTTTGCTGTACCCAGAAATTTATATCTTTACATTTCTGGAGGCCAGAAGTTCAAGGTCAAGGTATTGGTAGGATAGATTTCTTTCATGGTTTTTCTTTGGCCTGTCATCTTCCCGTGTCTATACATGGTTTTCTCCATGTGCTATCCTTTATTTAAAAATGTTTAAAATATCCTAAGCTGGACAGACTGGTGGGCCAATGCTTGGGAGATGGAGGTGAGAGACTAAGGTCAAGCTCGGTTATATAATAAGTTTGAGGAGATCAGCCTGGCCTATGGAAGATCTTGCTTTTAAATACATAAATAAAATAGAACAAACTTAAAATTATGTGTGTGTTTATGAGACATGGTTTTGCTATGGAACCCAGGCTGAACTCATAATCCTCCTGCCACAGCCTCAAAAGTGCTGAGATTATAGGTGAGAACCATTAGTCATTATGTCAGACGTGTGTGTGTGTGTGTGTGTGTGTGTGTGTGTGTGTGTGTGTGTGTGTGTGGCGTTTGATAATCCTCTCATCACAAGGACACCACCTATATTGGATTTTGGCATATACACATGACCATATTTTACTTTAAAAAAAACCTCTTTAAAGTCCCCATCTTCAAATATAGTTATACCCTGGGGTGTTAGGACAATTCCACAGGACACAATAGCCCAAAGTAGTAGTAAAGGATGTAATCAGAGGACGAGAAGGGATTTGCTATGGTCCTAAGGAGCGAGTCTCCCAGCTGGCCAGGGTGCTGGGGTGGCCTGGGGGCTAAAGGCAGGTGGAGCTCCCAGCCTCCTGTGCTGGGCATCCAAAGGTTCTAGAAACCAACCAAAAAATCCCAAATTGGGGGCTTCTAGAGGTGGAGCTCCCCCCCCCCCCCGGGCCCTGTTTTCGGGCCCATTTGTGATGCCCTTTGCTGTTTTACAGGCATCTCAGGCTGGGGAGGAGGGAAGGAATGCAGCAAGGGGGAAACATTAAATGGTAAGAAAGCAGCCTTGGCTGGGATCTTAAACACCAACGGTTTTAAGTGGGAAAACACTGTTGGAGCTGCAGGCTGCATTGCAGAGCATAGACCAGGGAGCTAGGAACCCAACTGCCCCTGGCTTATCCTCCAGGGCCCAGAATTTATTAGTCTAGAAAACAAGTCCAGACACGGGGCCCTTTTCACCTCTAACCACTGGGAGGTTGCATGTACTGCCTTCCTCTGATCGTGGTCCATCCCTGGGCTGGGAGCCTGGAAGCATAAGTCAGGTGCCAGCTGTATCTCCTGGGCCTTTGCAGTATTGAGGTTTCATATCATGGCTGTCTGCCTCTCCTTCACCGATGTGCTCTGTTTTCCTCCAAAGCAGATTAAGTTCATACATTTGTTCAAGTGGGAGCTTAGAGCAGAGGTTAAGGACAGGCAAGATGAAGGTTGTAAATGGGTCACACGTATCAAGGAAAGCAGACCCTATGTTGTCTGCCCTTTGTGAAACTAATTGCTTCTCTCAAGATATGCTTTGGGCTCCTGAAGTTAAGTCAACTGTAGAGTGAGAGGGAGCAGCAGCTCAGAAAATGGAGCTGGATACTGAGGGTGTTCAACAGGATATTCAAGTGGCATCCCATGGATTCTGCATCATTCTGTGGCTTGTCCCCGCCAGCCATTAGGCACTATGTTCAAGAGGTCATCATTGGACAAGCCACCGTTTCAACCAAGGCTGACCTGAACTCCATGCAACCATGTTCCACGTCCAGTTCTATGGCCTGTTCAGCCTGGGAATGAAGGTATATGACTTGTACAGAGTCTTCCAAATTAACTCCCAGTTATCTGCTCAGGGAATGTCTCCTTCCATAGAGTACATTCACACTGGGCAAGTTTAATTAGCTACCATGAAAAATAATGGAGAAAGTAAGGAATCTGGTTTGGGAAAAATAACTTGAGGTGTTTTACCAGTCATGCGTGGCCTTCCATTTCTTAAAATTAGGAGCTAGCTCTATCTTCACTGTTTCAAAAGCAGGGAACTTCATATGGCTTGTCCCACGGATTTTATGATGACCGATAGGAACAATTAGGGGCTGGCATGCAGTTATTGTTATAGGCACCATTTTGTGATTATTGTCAACAGTGGTGTTCCCACTGGACGTTGATTGAAAGGCATTTACAGTCAGGATTTCCCCTAAAGCAGAGATCCTGTAAGGACATCCCAGAGACAGCTGAGCTCTTCCTAGGAGATCTTCAGCTCGAGAAAAGCAACAGTGAGCAGAAAAGAAGCCTGGGCTCAGGACAGAGACCACAGGCTTTTCATCTAGTGAAATCAGGAAGTAGCTGAAATCCACAAATTCCTGGACACATGAGATTTTTCTGCCTGTTTTATGGACCACAGTTGAACATAAATTAATCTTGGGAACATATTGAAGTTTACTTGTTAAGTGTCTCTCAACCATTTTATAGCCTAAATTTCTCCCAGAAATGGCTCTGCTTTTGGCTTCCACTGTCCTTAGACTCTTATAGAAATCTCTCCAGTGTCTGAAAGGGTCACAAGACTGTACCTGTCTGAAAGCTATAATCACACATGAGAGAGTTATCTGGGAGAAGAGCAGCAGTTCCTTAGCTTTGAAGGTGTCCCCAAATGTGTTTTTATTTATAGTATCAGAGTCAAATATTTGGCAGTTTGGTTCAAAAGAAAATTGCACTCGGACAAGAGAGCAATAAAGATGTCTTGTGAAGTCTGTGTGAAGGTCTGTCCTCCACCAAAGGCATCTTTATGAATTAGGATCTAATGCTTTCATTTCAACAGAAGTCTAACTGTGATGTTAACAGAATGGAAAAGACTGAAAATAACCAAAGACCAATGGCCCTGTTTCTAGTAAACATGAAGAGGCAGCTGATTGGCCATGGATGTGAAATGTGTAGAAGCAACCATCCAGTCTGAATGGTTCACCCAGGTGTTCTAGCTGAGATAAGCACTGGCCAGGAAGCCTCTGGCCTATAGGAGACAACACTGCTCCAGAGGATAGAATGCACTAGAAGAGACACAGTGACCACACTGACAGCAGCAGAGCCAGGTGGGGGTGAGTTCTAGGAACTGAGAAACCATCGGGGCCCAGCTGCTCAGTTTCGAGTGCTCTCAGTTCTCTGCTTGCCTTTTGGGAAACACGTGGCCTTTCTTTTCTTTTTGCCTACTCTGGTTCCATGTTTCTTTCCTTGTCCATTCATGCTGCTGTCACAAAATGACAGTCTGGGTCACTTGTAAACAGTAGACGTTTGTTTCCTACTGTTGGGTAGACTGGAAGTTCAAGGTCAGGTTGCATGTTTGTTGAGAATCTTCTTGCTGAATCTGCTAATGGCAGAAGGGATAGAAGGACAAGGAAAAGAAGGTGAACAGTGTCCTCGAAAGATGAAAGAATGAAAGAATGCTCACCCACCCCTCCTCAAGCCCTTTTACAAAAATCCTTAATCTATTTATGTAGCCTCCACCCTCATGACTTAACTCTTTCCTCCAAGAGCTCATAACACCACGGCACTGAGGGTGAAGTTCAGCATGAGTTTTGGAAGCTACAGTACGCACTTCTTCTGTTTCTACTAGAGAACATGGCTGGAACTCACTCACCCTCTCAGTCCTGGGGCAGCCTTTCACTTAGAAGCTGGTCACTGTTGGCTGAAGTCTCCTCGAGTCTTTCAATTCTTATCGTCATGGATGTTTGATACTTTGTCCATGGATTGTCAACCTCTCTGTAACCCATCTGGTCTCTCCTGGGGGAGTGAATGAGTAGACATATGTAAATAGACTCCTTAGACATATGCTTTCTGCAGCCATTGAGAGATACTGAAGTCAGACATAGGACAAACAGACCTGGTTATTCTATTTTTGTGTTAAGACACAGAAGTGTGAAGAGGTTAGAAGAACCATCAAGGCTCTAGAATGAGTATAGAGCTAGAACCCAAACTCATGAATCTAGCTCAGAGCCTCTGCTTAGCCACTCCATGCCCCCCCCCCCCCGCCCAAGGCAGTGTAAGTGGGACCTTAGCTGAATTATATATTCAGCAATCTGACATTTTTCCCCACCCTTGGAAAATGCCCTGGGGCCCACAGTCTCCAAGTATCCCTGAGACACTCGGTGGACAGACAGTGGGGGTCTTCCTGGGTAGATTGTGAATGTGAGTACGGGTCCACATGAAGGAGTTGGCCAGAAGTGAACACCCAGGATGCAGGCTGTGGTGAAGGTCAGGCCAGAGATAAAACTGCAAAGAAGACAAGAATTAGAGATAGGGAAAACCAGAAAGTGACTCTGGGTGATATAGTTTCCATTGTGGGAATTTTCTTTTGAGATGGAAGGTCTGACTAGATAGTCTAACACCTCAGCTGCTAGTTTGCATGGTCAAGACCTCTTTCTCTTCTTCCTTCTGTCTCCTATCCCCTTCCCCTCTTCCTCCTCTGTTTCTTCTTTCTTTTTAAAAATAGTAGTAGGGATGGAATCTTAGGGCTGGGGGTTCATTCACTGGTCATACTCATGTGGTCCAGAGAGATGACTTGGAATTGGCTACTTTTTCCTGATGCCACCCAGGATATTGGCCTGGGACACGGATGTCCACAAGATGCTCATTTTTTTCCCCTCACAATACATAGTTTAAAGGACTTCACAGTAGATTTTTCTATTTGCTATCATGGAGCAGATTGGTCTGGAACTTTCCAAAGGTGTCAGTGAATTGACCAAGTATCCCCTTTCATTATTAGTACCCAACTTCCCCAACCTATAGAAGTTATTTTAGTGATAACTTTCATAGTTGATATCCTAATAACATGCAAATAGCAAACATATATTCCCAGTGTTTAGTTTGGCAGAATCTATGGACGTTCTTTTATGAATATAACCCAACCATATGAAATCTGAGGCTTTTCACATTGTCCATAGCTGAAAGCATTTGATTACAGCATATCCCCCGTGGCTCGTGATCGCCATCGCTAGACAGTCTCAGAAATGAACTTTAGTAGGCTGTTTTCCACACTCAATTAATATTCCTAATGTTCAAAGATATAGAGTCCAGATTTGTTTTCAATTTCATTGTATATTGTGACGGGGACAAAAGGCCAGTGCTTCATGCCCAGGGAGCATCTAATCTTTGGTGGTACTCTGTGAATGGACCTATTTGTATTCTATATGCTTAGCATGTGGTCCATGTGACAGTCACATCTCCACTGTCCACTTGATCATCAAGTAAGAGACGTAGCTCTTGGGCGGGTCTGAGAGGGCATTTCCAGGGAAGATTACCTGGGAGTGAAAGTTCTTCCCACAGAATGGGCAGCCCTTCTAGTGGAGGGCTATGTATAAAGAATCACCAGGAGAACACGGGGTGTCTTGACTGGATACTCAGGCTACTTGCTGGTGCATTCATCGACCCTTTGTAGACATGGGGACCCAGCTTCATCAGCATCCCGATGCGCAGACTCAGGCTCAGTAGTACTCTAGGAAGTCTCCAGGCCTTCAGTGTCAGACTGGGACTGTGGCTTGAGCAGCTACGGGCTTCTCTGACCCTTCAGCCTGCAGACAGCTACTGTTAGATTGTCTAATCCACATGGTGTAAACGAATCTCATGAATTCCCTTTATAATATTATTCACCCCACCATTTCTGTTCCTCTAGAGGACACTAACACAGTATATCATTTGGGACTACTCAAGTAATGCCTGCAGTATTTTCTTCAGAACACCAAGTTGCATCCAGATTTAATAACTTGTTGGACTCTTCGCTAATTACATCACTATTTGAAACCAAGAGAGACAGTGGTTTATCTCCTGAAGCAGAGCTTTGCTGTTGCAGCTGTTCATTTTCATCAGCAGAACCTGCAGGCTTGGATCCAGCATTGGCCAGTGTGGGTGTTGAACAGTGTTAATACGTTCAGTTACATCAGCTGAATCAATGAAAAAGGACTTCCCGATGATTTGTGAAGGCAAATCTGAATTTTAGAGCCAGGAAGAACCTCTGAAATGATGCAATCCCCAAATTCTCATTTGGAGTGGCCAATCCACTCAAGGACTTGGTCAAGGTCACAAAGTCCTGTTTGAGAGAGCACCAGGTGCAGACTGCTCTGCAGTGTGGAAAGACTTCCTGGGATCTGCTTGCTCAAGGCTCTTGGCTGCCCTTCCCCCACTTCTGTGCATTCCCATCTGTTAATCCACCCAGCTCTGGCTTTATTCGTTAATCCCTTAATTTGATTTGATATATTTTTTTATTCTGGATATAGTGGCCTCACGGGGAAACTTATTGATAAGTCTTCCTGATTGTTCTTTCCTTGTATTCTTAATTACTTTGGGAGAAGTGAAATCTTCTAGGAACTTCCTAATTGTGCTATCAAAGAAATATTGTCAGTAAAGCATATCAAAATAAAATAAAACACGTATCAAAATAAAATAAAACAGACCCTGGTTTTTATCAACAGAGCTGTTTTGAATACTTCTCAAGTCACTAATCATAGATTTTTCTGCAGAGTCTTTTGGAGATTAGTTCATGTATGGGATTCATGGTAAGTCTGGGCACATGCTAAATGCTTGATACTGTTGATGAAAATGGTTCCCATCACCGTGATCATGCCGTCTACACTGACCTGTGTGTAGGCTCCTTATTTCCCTTGTGCACACATGTTCATTTTATGCTTTCTGACCTGCTCTTATGCAGAACTTGTCTTAGGTTGTTGAAAGTACATACAGCCTGACCTAAGACTGTGGCTACAGGTAGTTATCTGGGTATTGTTCTCAGGAAGCAGGTGAGGGAGCTGGTAAACTTAGGCAGGGCAAGAACAATGGTCTTATTACTGTGTTGGACATTGTGACTCTTGACAGCGACAGCTCTGTTGGTCAAAGCCTGTAAGGAGTACATAGATGTCTTCCACTTTGCTGCCAGGGGATGGCTCCACCCACGTTTATCTCCTGGTGTGCCCGGCTGAAACTGACTGGAAGTTGCCCAGTACTGGACTTTGTTACCACTGCTGGGCAGAGGACGTATATCTGTGAAAGGAACTGAAGGAATGGGGTGGTCCCTGGGCAGAGGACACATGTCCCTGCTCTGGGTGGCTCCCTGTAGAGGTGAGCTCCTCCTGCACAGTGCTCTGCAGTTGTGGCTGAGACCAGTGGTGGGCAGAGAAGCCATAGCTGAACTTCAAGGCTTCTGCTGAGGGGCAGATAATAGAGAGATAGCACCAAATTGTGAGAAAGACAATCCAAGCTTAATTGTGGAATCTAAATTCATCTCTCCCATAATGGCACACATACTCCAAGTGGGAGAATTCTACTCTTTGAGGAGAATTATAAACTCGTGTATCATTTAACAATTTTTGGAGTGACAGGGGTTTGCATCCCTGGTTTGCATTGCATGGCTTTCATGCTCGTTACAGAGCCAAGCACCTGCCTCGCTGCCTCAGTGACTAGACTCTGTGCAGACTCACCCACCCCTGCTGCCCAAGAAAATGAGGTGAGAGTAAGGGAACCTCTTCTCCCACCTTGCAGACGTGCAGTATGGGCAGGACACACGGCAAAGCAAAAGCAGCTTTAAACAGCAAGTGCACCACTGGCTTGAGGCATTTGCAGTCGATATGCGTTTTTTTTTTTTTTTTTGTGTGTGTGTGTGCACATTTGTGCTCAAATGTCATCTAATAAATAAAAGGTGACGTATAAAGGTGACATCACTAACTCCCTGATGTGGGGCTCCTAAGGATAGCATGGACCTTCGCTTATTCTTGTAGGGGAATGTGTTCTGAGTTCCCATGATGCCCCATGCTTGGACTCTTGCATGTCCAGCAATTTTGTGTCAGTATTTGTATGCACGTGTGTATGTATGAGTGGCTTGCACAAGTGTGAGTGTGGAGACTGGAGGTCAATGTTGGATGCCTTACTCAGTGGTTCTCCACATTACTTTTTGAGATAGGGTCTCTCATTGAATCCAGCGCTCACTAATTTTGCTAGAAAAGCTACCAGTGAGCCCCAGGGATTCTTCCCATCTCTGGGATTCCAGGCCCCTGCTACCATGCCTGACATTTTGTGTGGGTGCTGAGGATCTGGACTTAGTTCCTCATACATGGAAAACAAGCTCTTTACTGATCCAACTCCCCATCCTTCAGTTCTTTGTGAGTTTTTCTTTTTCACTTAATTTTATTCCTTCATTTATTGTTTTATATTTGTATGTGTATGTAGTATGCCCATGTGTGTATGTGTGTTTGTATGTATGTGCAGGTGGGCATACACATGTATGCACATGGAAGCCAGAATTTGTTGGGTATAATCCTGTATCACTTTCCCTTGTTTCTTTTTTTAAACATCTTTATTGTCAATAATTAGATACACTGTATGAGCAAATCTTGTGGTGGTACCCCCATTTCCCTCCTCCCTGTCCCTAACCCACTGCCTTGGCGAGCGTACTAAGCAGGGTAACCCTTTATAGATTAGCCTGGAACTTGTGATCCTTTGGCCTCAGCCTCCAGAGAGCTGGGATTGCAGGTGTTTCCATTACATCTGGAAAACACGTTAAAAATAAAATTTATACAGTTTCAATGAAAGTCTAGCTTATTTACAAAAAATACATAAAAAACACATAAAGCACTAATTGATATGATGCTGACATGAAATGATAATGATATATGCATGGCCTTTTCTTGAATACTCCATCAGCTCAAGAACCCAGGGTGACCAAAATACATGGGTCCCAGATGGTATCTTGGACCAGAATGCAATCAGAACAAACATTCTTGTCTCTGTCAAAACACCTCACATCCTTCTCTGCGTACACACACACTCTCTCTCTCTTTCTCCCTTAAGTGACATCAAAGTAAAAGAAAACAAATGCTGCCAAGAGCAGCCTGAACACCCAGAGAATGGTGTGAAAATGCATCCTTCTGGGGAGAGGGGTGAACTCTGAGTACGATACCTTTGGTGGAGGAACCATCCTGGTCCAGTGATGAGAGTCTCATTCTGCAACATTTGCTCTTTTATTATCCCTAAGCTAATTTTAATGACGCCTCCAAAATTTGGTCAGCCTTTGCCTTGAAGGAGAAAAAAAAAAAGCTGGTATGGGGAAGGCCCTTTAAATAATTTGCTTCAAATCCTTTCGATCAACAGATTAAATTCCTGTTTGAAATGGAAGTAGCTGTTTACTCATGGAAATGCATTGTTTTTGCTCTGCTGTTTCAAGGCAAACAGATTAAAGGACCTGTGGACTGAAGGGCTCCAGTGGAGAGGGGTGTTGAAATTCCTAGCTTTTCCTGAATCACATCTGCCCTTCCCAATCGTTAGGACTTCCTATACGTTTTCAAGGATGAGAAAGAAAAGTGCTCTTTTCTTTACTTATGCCTCTAAAAAGAAGAAATGTGTGTGTGTGTGTGTGTGTGTGTGTGTGTGTGTGTGTGTAGACATGTCCTTGTCAGGAAATCCTGACTTGGCACTGACCTAATAGTGGGCATTTGGACAGCCAGAGACTTTAGGATGTTCCTTTTTGCACTGAGAGATTTATTTTTAAAATGTTTCTTTGTAACTTAAAGGACAATTTATCATTGAAATTTTATACCAGGTTGGCTAATTAAAAATGGTAGAACACTGATATGAGCACATCGACCTGAGGTGAGAGTGTTGCCTGGGGATTGAGAGACTGGGTATAGCTTAGTCTCAAAATTAATAGAGGCATTTTCATCCTTCTCAGGGGAGCAATGAAGACACTGTCTCCCCTCTCCCTGCCCATTTTACACACACACACACACACACACACACACACACACACACACACACACTAAAGAAACCTTCAACTTCAGTCCTAGCCCTGTCTTATGTTCATTTATTCTGTCAGCTACCCTGGAGAGCCAGCCATATACAGGCAGGCACTGTCTTCACTGCTGAGTCCACCTGAGAAGTCAGCTATGACTTCTGAACTCAGGATTCTGTCCTCATGTGTTCTCTCAGTTCTGGTATTGGGCTATCAGCAGCCTCCTTAAAAAACAAATCCTGGGCTGGAGAGATGGCTCAGCAGTTAAAGATGCTTGCTTTCAATGTCTGACAATCTGGGGTTCGATTCCCCAGTACTCACATAAAGCCAGATGCAGAAAGTGGTACATGCATTTGGAGTTCGTTTGCAGTGGCAAGAGCCCCTGGCACCTGATGGGATCCAGCAAGATTTGCTCTGAGGTTCTGGAATGCCCCCCCCCACACTCTCTATTACAACTACAGCACAGAGTCCTGTAGTCTGGATGGTCTCACCATGAACTGAATAGGCTTTAGTGTGGAGTACGCCAAGTGGAGAGAGAAAACAAGAGAGCGTGGGTAACATACCTCTTTCCTTTTACTTCATGTCCATTTCAGCATCACCTGTGCTCTGCAACCTGAAACACTCCAATGAGCATATCATTTCATAGAGTTTCCATCAGGCCCAAGAAAGGATAGTTTTAAGTGTGCTTAAACCAAGGATGACGCCAACAATTCTCAGCAGGAACGGGCAGGACTGGTGCAGCTGTGCGGGTGAGTCCTGGCTGGTGACCAACCCAGCCTGTGGCAGAGCACCCATCATTCAGAACCACCCCGGCAGCTCTCCTTTGTCTTTCTCATGTCCTCCCTAGAATCCAGCAGCTCACATGCATCTAGGTTACATCCTGTTCCCTCCAGTCTACTGTACAAGGCGCTCAGAGCCACCATGCAGTTTAATGAGCTCTCTTTGTTAGGATGGCATTTTCCTAAAGATCTTAAGGATTCTGGTAAGTGGGGTCTGACGGAATTCTTTGTTGGGGAGATCTATATGGAAGTGTGGCTTGACTGAGTCATCAGTAAACCCCATGTCAAAACTGACTTGAGGTTTATTTCCAGGACTCTGTCTTCCATCTAGTTCTGGTCCCTTCTTTGTCTTAGGCACTGTTGCGGTCAGCTTTCTAGTTGCTGCGCAGAAAGAACCCAAACAAAAGCGGCTTATGGAGGAATGGGTTTATTTGGCTTATGGACTCAAGGGGAGACTCCATCCTGGCAGGGAAAACGATGGCATGAGCAGAGGGGTGGACATCACCTCTGCCACAGCACTGGAAACAGCAGCAGGAAGGTGTGCCAAATACTAGCAAGGGGAAGCTGGTTTATAACCCCCAACAACACAGCTTCATCTGAGGTTGTAAAACCCAAACTGCCATCAGCTGAGGATCAATCTATCAGAACACATTCATTTGTTTTGGGGGGACACCTGGATCAAACCATGACAGGCACTTTGTATCTTCTGAAAAGTATTTCATGCCCAAACCAGAGAACTTTAAATTCAATTAAATTTCCTTTGGGAAAGAGGTATTATAAGACGACCCAAGGGGAAGACCATCACTGTTTTCAATGACTGAGGCTGATTTCCAGGTAGCTTCCACAGCCGAGCACGGGTGAAGGGCTCTGAGGTGCCTTCTCAGCCATACTTGTGGATTCAGTGAGATGCTCTGCTGCACTGTGCAGATCAGCCCTGAGCAATGAATATTTTGATTACCAAAAGCACTTACAGTTTCATTGTGTATCGAGAACACTCAAAGCCCTTTCTGTAGCTCTTTTATGACATCCAAAGTGTTGCTGTTGTTGCCCTACTGTGTTATAAAACACCCAAGCTTAGTCCTCCTATTTACAATTTAACCTGACAACCACCTACCCCTACCTCTCCTGTCAGTCCCTAGCCTCTGTGACCTCTGTCCTCTCTCTTTCTATGTGGCCAGTACTTTTAGCTTCCCTCATAAGAGGGAAAACATGCATTATCTGCCTATTATTTCATTTAACACCATACCACCAGATTCATCTATGTGGCCTCAAACGGAAATGTTTCATTCTTTTTATGGCTGAATAATAACCCATCATGTATTAATGTCTATATTTTCTTACCTATTCGCCCATCAATGGGTACTTAGGTTGACCCTATCTCTTAGCTACTATGAACCATAAAGGGCAGAGGTCTCTTCAACATAATGTTCTCGTTTTTATGGATATTTACCCAGTAAAGGGGTTTCTGGGTCACAGTGTGGTTTTACTTTCAGTATTGGAGGAGCCTCTGTGTCATGTCCCATAATGGCTGAGCAAATTTACATCTCTACTCAATAGAATATGAGAGCTTTCTTAGCTACGTATCTGAGTCAGCATGAGGATTTTTATTTTTTGTCTTTTTGATGGTAGCCATCACCGGGAATGCTCAGCTAGAATTTGACCTCCAAGCTTGTTCTTTGAGGCAGAGAGACAAGGGGAAGTTGGAATGAGAGAAGATGCAGAGAAAAGTGAAGGAAGGACTGAAAAAAAGACACAAAGGGGAGATGAAGAGGGGCTGCTGATCACTATGGGTAATGTTTTCAAATGGTGCCTATCGCTGAGTACTCAGCAGCAGCCTTTAATTTTCTGCTTTGGCGAGTTTTGAGTCTCCTCAGTATCTACCACCATTTACCTAAAGGAGGTTGTCAGGCTAGCAGTGAAAGCAGCATTCATATGTAACCCACCACTTTCCTAGACCTCTTGGTGATTACTAAAAACCCCACTAAGGAATTCCCTTAGTGGTGGGAAGGTATATAAGAGATGGTGGGACAGGGTATATAAGAGTATAACCGGATGAGAATATGACCAATTTATAATATTACTTACATATATTAAAGTTCTCAATTAAAAAATGGTTCCTAGCAGCCTCTGCTAGAGGAGCTAGTACCTTCTCCACTATGCTATGAGCTAGTCTTGATTCCAAAGATCAATGAAATTTATTTGTGTAAATTTGTCTGGAAAGAGTTATGAGCAGAATCCTATACTCTTTGTTTCCAGCATGAGGAGTTCTCTGGAGTGGGTCACGAATCTTCCGTTCCCCAGTGTTGTCTCATACAGTTGGATTTCCGCTTAGCTAACAGATGTGGGGGAAGGACGGCTGGCCCGGCCAGAGAGGTCCCTCATGGCCACACGTGTGCAAATACAGAGGCTCACAAATCATCCTTGCGAACTCAGCTGTAGCTCATGTGATTCCCCCTCTGCTGCCGGCATCAGACGTCTGGGAGGATTTGCCATGCGGATGGAGCTGGCTCAGGCAGGGAGGAAAGAGTTGACAATCAGGAAGAAGCTGGTCAGTTCACTGCACTGGGTCTCTCTTCAACAAACTTGATGTTTGTGCAACTGATGGAGGAGTGGGGATACTGCCTGGGAGAATGGATGAGAAAAGACTTCCCTACGTGGGTTCATAACAGCTGAATGAGTAATGGATTTAAGGATCCTTAGACCCAGTTGAAATATATTTGAATATAAGGTAGTTTGTCTAGCTATAAACATGTTCCTTCTCTTGCTGTGTTAGATTTTTTTTAATGTGTTAAGAGACAAAAAAAAGATTCATGAGTTTCTCAGACATCAAATAGCTCTCAAAAATGTCAACAACCATCAGTGTCAAACTAATAAAAATATGGCCCTGATTTAGCACTTGCTCTTTAAGGACTATAAAAAGGGAAAGACGAGCATATGGAAGAGCGTGCATGGGGTTTGAACAGACTGACCTTGTGTATTAAAAACCAAAACAGAACAGTCCTGGAAGGGATGTGGAGCGAGGATGACTCATTTTAATTAGAAAAATGGAATGTCCTCCTTTCTTTGTCTTCACAGTGCTGAAGTTGAGCATGGTTTTCAGTCACTTTCTTGGCTGTCCTGGCAGAAGAGAGAGTCGAACCTTCACTTGTCCATCAGACAGTGCAGGGGACCAGTCACCTTGGCATGGAGATTTGCTATCTGTGAGACGTGTCAGAACCCAGTAAGTGTGCACTTTAAGGACAGATGGCCAGGACACTTTGAGACTGTTCAATACCTCTGAGTCTCAATTTTTGCAAATTTCCTATGGGGCAAATCGACCCTTTCTTTACTGATTTCATGTGGCAATTAAGTGATTACATGTGGTAAGTTAAGTGCCCCTAGGCAGTAGACATCTAGACCCCTATTTCTGTGATGATGACAGTATATGCTGTGCTCCTCTCTCTGGTCAATCGCAATGTCACCAGCCACCTGTGGCTGCTGAGTCATTGATAGGTGATTAGTGCTTGCTGAGGAAATTAAGTTTTAATTTTCTTTGATTTCGACTTGCTAATGTTTGAAGACCCATGTGCATCTAGTGGCCGCCATGCCTGGGTAGCATAGGTGTGCTCAGTAGGCTGGTGATGCTGGTGAGAATCCTGCAGCTTCTGCTTCTTCAAGGTGGAGTTAAGTTTCATGCTCAGGTTGGTACATCCTCTTGAATGGGAATAGAAGTCAAGGCTCATTCGTGGCAGGTTAGGTCACGGTCAGATCTTTGTGAATGTGGCCCAGGTATCCTTTGAGTCTGGATGTTCTTTGGTTCTCCCAAATAGTCAAGAATAATTATCAAAGAGAAATGACTATCTAGGTACAAAACTTAAACATTTAATCTTTTTATCACAATCAGTTTCTGTGTTTTGTGACTACTGTTTCCTGTGTGTGTGTGTGTGTGTGTGTGTGTGTGTGTGTGTGTGTCTTATTTTTGAGGTAGGGTCTCACTCTAGCCCAACCTGACTTGGAATTCACTATGCAGTCTCAAGTGGCCTCAAACTCATGGCTATCCTCCTACCTCTGCCAGGTCCTGTGTGCTGAGATTAAAGGTGTGCACCACCAAGCTTGGTTAATGTTTCTATTTTTGAATGTTTTTATTATGACAATTATTGATAGTTATGGACTTAATGCTCAGAAGGATCCTGAATGTTCCATGGCCAGGATGTGTCAGACGACAGTACACTGTTAAGCAAATCAGCGCCACTTTGAGGTTGAAGGTGAATCAGAATCTCCTGTGTATGGAAGTTGCCCATGAAAGTCGTCACTAGAAGGCATTGCATCAGTTTGACCTTGAAGGCCATCAGTCAAATACAAGGAGAGTTAATGACTCTCCATGGCTCAATATGTAGCTGATGTTTTCTACAGTGAAATGTGGTAGAGTGGTGTTCTGAAGTCTAAGCTATTTTGGAACTTTTTCTTCATTTTCTTCAAATATTAGCAAAGGCAGCAATAAAGGGGTATTACTTCTCTTCTACTCACTTTTCGGCCCTTTCAACATACTTTGCAATAAGCTGCATTGCCATTTTAGCACCTAACAGGTTGACCAAAGTGCAAAGTGCATATGCAGGGCGCTCATCTCTTATATTCCTTATCCGGCACTTTGTCTTATGCGCTCTCAACTTTGCAGAGTGCTTCTAGTTTTGCTTTCTTCATTTCAAATAAACACTGAAGAGTGCTGGAGAGATGGCTCAGAGGTTAAGGCACTTGCCTACAAAGCCTCATGACCCAGATTTGATTCCCCAGCACCCTTGTAAGGCCAGATGCACAAAGTAGCATACACATCTGGAGTTCATTTGCAGCAGCTAGAAGCCCTGGCATGCCCATTCTCTCTCTCTCTTATAAATAAGTAAATAAATAAATAAATATTAAAAACTTTAACAATTAAACACTGAAGACAGAGGACCCTGAAGCTCTATACAGTATCCCAAGCTCATAGGACACTATGCAATTGATCAGTTAAGTCATTGTATGATAAAAGTATTCTTTTTTTTTTTTGTTAATAAAGAAGTACTTTCGTTGGTCAATATTGGTGTGGCAATTAAATCACTTTGGACAAGTTAACATATTGGGGAAGGAAACAGAAACATGGAGGAGAGATAAAGAAAGATGAGCCCAAGGGGACAGCAATGGATGGTAGAGAGATAGGTGCTGAGGAGTTGGTGCAGCTCTAGTTTTTCTCCTTCAATGAAGAGTGGCTTTTTAGGGGAGAAATGAGTAATATTCAGACATCAGTCAATGTTGTCTTCTTTTGACATGATTGTGTAAAGGAGCAAGAAAGGAAGGGAAGATGGATTCCTACAAGATGCTTGTAGGACACAAGGAAGTATCCAAAGACATGGATGATGATACGTACCCTTTGGGTTCTCCTGTATAATACCATAGCACTCTGTTGAGAGAAGGCTCTCTATCTTTCTCTCTCTTTCTTCGTCTTTGTCTTCGTCTTCTTCCTCCTCCTCCTCCTCTTCTTCTTCTTTTTCTTTTTCTTCTTCTTCTTCTTCTTCTTCTTCTTCTTCTTCTTCTTCTTCTTCTTCTTCTTCTTCTTCTTCTTCTTCTTCTTCTTCTTCTTCTTTCCTCCTCCTCCTCCTCCTTCATGTATCTATGCAACCCCGACTAAACTTAAACTTGCTATGTATAACAGAGTTTCCCTGAATTCATGATTCTCTTGCCTCAACTTTCTATGTGTTGGGACTAATGTCATGCATCACCATGCTTGGCTCCTCAATAAATATTTTAATAATAATCATCATCATCTTGTATTATTTTCTTTTATCCTGGATAACCTCTTGTCATGTTGTTATTTTCCCTTTGAATGTTTCTCTTACCTTCATATTGATGTGCTCAGATTTTTTTTCCTAAACTGACTCCTACTATAAAGAGGAAAACTCGGATTTAGCACTTTCGATGTATAAAGAACTGTTGTGTGGATTCAGCATGAAAATAAAGGTTGAATCTATTTAATAGCCTTTCCTTCTGAAACCAGGCCATTATATAACATTTTGGCAAGATATCTATGAAAATTTAATGAGTTAACCTTACATTATCTGAATAGTTCAAGTTTATAGGACATCTAGTCCCCAATAGTCTATGAAACAGAGATGTTGTTGAATGTGTAACTGTTGACTCCTGCTGTGTGTCTCAAGTCTTGTCTGTAAGTCTTAGAATGTCAGTGGTACCCATTTAACTTATAAAGAATGTTTAACAAAAATGATTTCTGCAACGTAGAACTAAACTTAGAGATATGACTGGTAGAACTCTCTAAGAGTACAGGTACTTCTGATTTGATCAGATGTTCTCATTAGGCCCCCATGATCTGGTCCCCTTTGCCTTCTTTTCCCCTGACCACCTCTCATCCACAGACTCTCTCATCTCCAATAGTACAAATGGTGATGTAGTCAGGCTTATTTTCCTGCCACTTGTAGGAGAGAGGACTTCAAGGCCACCATGGAAATCTGGCAGCTGCCATGCATGTTTGCAAGCACATTGCACTAGCTTACTGGAGCTGCCATACCAAAGTACTACAAATAGGGGTGTTGCAGTCAGCTTACTCTGTTGCTGCGCAGAAAGAACCCAAACAAAAGCAGCTTGTGGAGGAATGGGTTTATTAGGCTTACAGACTTTTACAGGCTTACAGATGGAGACACCATCCTGGCAGGGAAAATGATGGCATGAGCAGTGGGGTGGACATCACCTCCACCACAGCACTGGAAACAGCGGCAGGAAGGTGTGCCAAACACTGGCAAGGGGAAGCTGGTTTATTACCCCCATAAACCCACCCTCAACAACACAGCTCCAGCGAGGTTGTAAAACCCAAACTGCCATCAGCTGAGGATTCATTAATCAGAACACATTCATTTGTTTGTGGGGGACACCTGGATCAAACCATGACAGTCCCCCCTTGGCCCCTACAAACTAATAATCATACATGATGTAAATACAATGTGTTCAGCTCAATTCCTGAGTCCTCACAGCTTTCAATTGAGCCATAATACCAAAAAATAAACTCGTAATTGCACAGAACATTCACACTGCAAAACATGAGGCATAGCAAAAACAGACTGAACCAATACAAGATTTAAAACAAGCAGGGAAAACTTAATCTCTAACTCCAAGTTCAATGATCCCGTATTTAAATAAGTCTTTTGGAGATTGGATTCCACCCCTCCAGCTTGGCTACTCACAGTCCGGGAAAACTTCATTCGGCG
>PVHP010015226.1:0-15897 GCA_004024765.1 Zapus hudsonius
GAGAGAGAGAGAGAGAGAGACCAGGGCCTCTAGCCACTTTGTGCATCTGGCTTATGTGGGTACTGACTGGGGAATTGAACCCAGGTCCTTGGGCTATGGAGGCAGCCGCCTTAACTGCTGAGCCATTTCTCCAGCCCAGGAGTGTTCATTCTTGTGTCATGAGAAATCAGGTGTTTGGCATCTTCTGGTTTCCTCTGGTAGCTAAGACCTGCCTAGCTTTCTCTATTCTGTCTCATTAGTACTGGGGACTCAAACCCAGGTCCTTAGTCTTTGTAGGCAAGTGCCTTAACTGTTGAGCCATCTCTCCAGTCCCCATGATTTTTCTTTTTTAAGCAGCTTTATTTTGAGCTGTCTGTGGTAATACCTGTGTTGCTTAGAGGCTAGTCTCAAGAGCATTGCAGTTTAAGGCCTGTGATGACTACATAGCAATTTCAAGGCCAAAGGGTTGGGGATATAGGTCAGTGGTAGGGTTTCTGTCTTTCATGCTTAAGTGTTTGAACAACAACAACAAAAGTAAATAAAGGAAAGCTTTATTTGGGTAAAATTGATTTTTTTTTTGGGGGGGGTAAGGGGAGGGCATGTGGCCGGGGCAAGGTCTCTTGTAGTCCAAGCTGGCCTAGAACTAGCTGTATAGTCAAAGATGGCCTTGCATATCAGACCCTTCTGTTTCCACCTCTTGAATGCTGGGATTACAGGTGTGTGTCACCACTCCTGGTTTATGTGTGGTGCTGGGATCCAACCCAGGGCTTTGAGCATGTTGAGTACTCTTAACTACTGAGCCACACCTTCATTCCAAAGATGAGCATTCTAAGTAAATAAATTTTTCATAAAAATGTAACAGAGCTAAGTGTGGTGGCACACATCTTTAATCCCAGCACTTGAGAGGTAGGGGTAGGAGGATTGCTGTGAGTTCAGGGCTAGCCTAGGACTACAGAATGAGTTCCAGGTCAGCATGGGCTAAAATGAGACCCCCCCCTTGAAAAAACAACAACACAAAGTAACAAAGACCTAGGAAACCTTGACTGATAAATGTAGAGAGGTCAAAAACTTGAAATTATGAAATTTGTACAAAACATTACAATATTTTTCTCTGAAAATACTTGACCTTATAATTATAGTTTTTTTTTTTTTTTTTTTTTTTTTTTTTTTGGGACAGGATCTCTCTATATAGTCCAAGCTGTGCTTGTAGCACTCCTCCTCCTGCCTTAGACTCATGAGTGCTGGGATTACAGGGGTATACCAAGCCTGGTTTATGGTATTCTTACTTTAATAATAATCTTTGCCCAGTAATGTTTTAAATCTTTCTTTTAAGACTTAAAAAGACTATTAGATTTAGAGAAGTACAGGAGCTCCTGCCATGTGAAAGGCAGAAAGCAGTAGAGAGCCCAAGAGGGAATAGGGGTCCCCCCATGTCAGTCCAGCAGGGCCACAAGAAGGGGGGGAGAGGACTTAACAGAGCAGGGACCTGGAAGCTCAGGACAGCTGAAAAGCCAAAAAGAGCCTCTTTTTAATCTTAAAGACAATTTCTCAAGAGGGTATTTCTTCCCTTATGAGAATGATTTTTTTTTTACTTTAAAGCATTTGTAAATTTACTTCAGTGAGGAAAAAATATTGTAGAGTTAGTTATAAAGCTGAATAAAAAATAGAAGAATTTGCTTAGCACATTTATTCATAATGACTATTAGAAATTATAAAATATTGGCAATGTTGATATGATTTGGGGCAGACACTGATTTTGTTGAGGAAATCTGTCATTCAGAATGCTTGGGTTTGGGAATTTAGCTTAGTGGTAGGGCGTTTGCCTCAGTTCTGTCCTTAGCACCAGCAAAAAATAAGTCACAAAATGCTTGGCCTATTGTGAAATTAAATTTTTTTTTTGAGGTAGGATCTCACTCTCTAGCCCAGGTTGACCTGGAATTCACTATGTAATCTCAGGGTGGCCTTGAATTTATGGTGATCCTCCTACCTCTGCCTCCTGAGTGCTGGGATTAAAGGCATGCACCAAATGCTCGGCCAATATAAGCTTTTTTGATCAACTAAAGTTTATGCGTTAAACAATTGTATACTAATTACATATTATTTAAACTTATTTTCAGGGGATGATGGTTATGAACAAATTTCTAGTGATGAAGATGGAATTGCTGACTTGGAACGGGAGACTTTTAAGTATCCAAACTTTGATGTTGAATACACTCCTGAAGACTTAGCTTCTGTGCCTCCGATGACATACGATCCATATGACAGGGAGCTGGTGCCACTGTTATATTTCAGCTGTCCGTACAAGACTACTTTTGAAATTGAAATCAGTAGAATGAAGGATCAAGGTGCAGATAAAGAAAACTCAGGAGCAATAGAAGCCTCAGTGAAGTTAACTGAATTGTTGGATTTATATAGGGAAGATAGAGGTGCAAAATGGGTCACAGCTCTAGAAGAAATCCCAAGTTTAATAATGAAAGGACTAAGCTATTTGCAACTGAAAAACACAAAGCAAGACTCAATTTGTCAGTTGGTAGACTGGACAATGCAAGCTTTAAATTTACAAGTAGCCTTTCGCCAACCCATAGCCTTAAATGTCCGACAGCTCAAAGCTGGGACCAAATTAGTGTCTTCTTTAGCTGAATGTGGGTCTCAAGGAGTCACGGAATTGTTACAAGCAGGAGTGATCAGTGCATTGTTTGACCTCCTGTTTGCTGATCATGTCTCGTCTTCTCTTAAATTAAATGCTTTTAAAGCTTTGGACAGTGTCATTAGTATGACAGAAGGCATGGAAGCTTTTTTAAGAAGCAGACAGAGTGAAAAAAGTGGCTATCAAAAGCTTGTGGAGCTCATCCTTCTAGATCAGACTGTGAGGGTTGTTACTGCTGGCTCAGCTATTCTCCAAAAATGCCATTTCTATGAAGTTTTGTCAGAGATTAAAAGACTTGGTGACCAGTTAGCAGAAAAGACTTCGTCTGTTCCTAATCACAGTGAACCTGATCATGACACAGAGGTCGGAATTGAGAGAACAAGCCCAGATTATGAAAATGAAGTAGAAGCTTCTATGGACATGGATCTTCTGGAGTCCTCAAATATAAGTGAGGCTGAAATAGAAAAGCTTGTTAACCTCTTAGAAGAAGTTTTTCATTTAATGGAAACTGCACCTCATACAATGATCCAACCGCCTGTTAAGTCTTTTCCAACAATAGCACGAATTACTGGGCCTCCAGAAAGGGATGATCCATACCCTGTTCTGTTTAGGTAAAACATGCTTGCTTTTTGGAACTATTTCCCAAGTCATTGGAAGTAATTTTATGTGATAATTTTGCTCTTTCTTTGAACATAATGCATAACAGTGTAAAGATATTTGATACTTCAAAGTAGACATTCAATAGTAAAACAAATATCTGGCTGCTTAAAGCAGCATTAAGAACATAGATGAAGGATAGTACATACTAACAGTGCTTGTAAAGCATGTCTATAAGCAAAGATATGTAAAGAACTGCCTGATTGCTTCTGGGATGCTGAAAGAAAGGCATGGTGTAGGAGGAGAGAACTTTGTCTCTTTTTGACTTTATTACTCTAGTTCACTGTAAGTTAAAGTTTCCAATGTAATTTTATACTCCTGGTAATGTATTATTAAAGTTTCATTAACGTTTGTTTCTGCCATCTACCTGTTCAGTTATATAGTGATACAATTTTGCCATTGTTAGTACCAAAATTCATAGTGGGTTTTTAATTTTAATTTGTGAGAATTGGAAAGGGGAGCTTTTATTTTGTTACTTATTTCTTTGACTTTTTTTGTCTTGATTTGGATCAAAGTGCATTTTAGAAATAACTGAAATCTAAGTCAGGCCATTCCAAGTTTCAGCTCAAGTTTTTTTTAAAAAAAATTTAAAAATATCACTCTTTCTATTAATATTTTATTTATTCATCTGAGAGAGAAAGAGAAAGAGCAGGCCAAGAGGGAATAGGCACACCAGGGCCTCTAGCCTCTGTAAATGAACTCCAGACACATGCACCACCTTGTGCATCTGGCTTTTATGTGAGTACTGGGAAGTCAAATTTGGGTCCTACTGCTTTAGCAGGCAAACACCTTAACAGTAAGCCATCTCTCCAGTGTTGGGCCTGTTTTAGGAAGTCTTGGGTGCAAGTCTTTTCTTTGAGAGGTTATCCTAGAAAGGCAGAAGTGAATGAGGAAAATAAAAAGAGGAGAAAAGTTAGAGAAGTCTCATGAAACTTTTCATTGTGGATAAATGGGGCTCATTCCACTGGGGACCCCTTGTTGCACACTGGCTAAAATATGTCCCCTCTTTGCCCTATTGAATGACTCTGGAAAGGGACATTTGTGTGCCAGCTCTTTACTTCTTAGGCTGATGGTTGCTTTCTGGGCACTTGAACTCCCCATGCTTCTGAGCCTTTATGGTCAGAATTGACTTTAATAGCTTTAAAGAGAG
Source organism: Zapus hudsonius (assembly GCA_004024765.1). NCBI lineage: Eukaryota > Metazoa > Chordata > Mammalia > Rodentia > Dipodidae > Zapus > Zapus hudsonius. The sequence continues at coordinate 4,434 of PVHP010015226.1, forward strand.
CATTGGGCTGTAGAGATGTCTCAGTGGTTAGGGCGCTTGCCTGTTAACCAAACGACCTGAGGTCAGTTCCCCAGTACCCACATAAAGCCAGATGCACAAGGTGGTGCATGCATTTGAAATCTATTTGCAGCAGTGGAGACCCTGTCGTGTTCATTTTCTCTCTCTCTCTCTGCTTGCAAATAAATATATTTTTTAAAAGAGAGCATTGACAAAGATAGAAGGCTCAAATTGAATGCTTAAGGTCAATACTGGTAACACACAGACTGAGTAGTGGAAGGTCAGTGATGGAAACTTGGGGAGCAGTGTAGGGACTTGTGTGGCGTACTTTGGAGAGAAAAATGCCATAAAATTAACAAAAGCACATGGCGAAGAAAATAGTTTCAATAAACAGTGAATGGTTTGTTGAGTCAGCAGTGACAGATTTGGGAAGTGAGGATAGGAATCCATGTAATAAATTTTATAGGGCTGGAGAGATGGCTCAGTGGTTAAGGCACTTGCCTCCAGTGCCTAAGGCCCCGGGTTCAATTCCCCAGTACCCACATAAGCCAGACCCACAAGGTGGTGGCCCTGGTGTGTTCGCTATCTCTCTTTCTCTCTTTCTCTCTTTCTCTGTATCTCTGCTTGAAAATGAATAAATAAAATATTTTTTAAAAATTTTATATAGTACAGAAAGTAGTTAGAACTTCAGAGAAAGCAGGTTTTAAAAATATTTGTATTCTTACTTTATTTTAATTTAATTTTATTATTATATTAGCTTTTTCCTTTTTGAGGTAGGGTCTCACTGTAGCCCAGGCTGACCTGGAACTCACTCTGTAGTACCAGGCTGGTCTCAGACTCACAGTGATCCTCCTGCCTCTGCCTCCCAAGTGCTGGGATTAGGACCCTGTGCCATCACACCTGGCTCATTTTTTAAAATTTATTCATATGAACTCCACATATATGTGCTACCTTGTGCATATGGCTTTACATGGATACTAGTGAATTAAACCTGGATTAGCAGGCATCGAAAACAAGTGCCTTTAACCACTAAGCCATCTCTTCAGCCCTATTGTGCGGGTGTGTGTGTATGTAACAAACTCCAGGTGTAGGTGCCACTTTGTGTGTTTGGCTTTATGTGGATACTAGGGAATTGAACTTGGGTTGTCATTCTTTGCACAAAAGGGCTTCTTTAACCACTGAACCAACTCCCCAGCCCCAGTCTGTTTTTTTTGTTTATTTGTTTGTTTTTGTTTTTCAAGGTAGGGTCTCACTCTAGTCCAGGCTGACCTGGAATTCACTATGTAGTCTCAGGGTGGCCTTGAACTCATGGTGATCCTCCTACCTCTGCCTCCTGAGTGCTGTTTTGTTTTTAATGTAGTGGTAAGAGGTAAGTATGGATGAAGAGTCACTGGGGAATGAGAATGTGAGAACACTGTAGATTATTACTGTTTGAAGATACTTGGTTACAAAGGAATATAAGAAAGGGACAGAATCCAGAAGGATATGCTGGGGCCTGAAAGGGAAGATTTTTTTTTTTTTTTTTCTGAGGTAGGGTCTCACTCTAGCCCAGGCTGACCTGGAATTCACTCCATAGTCCCAAACTGGCCTTGAATTTACAGTGATCTTCCTACCTCTGCTTCCCGAATGCCAGGATTAAAGGTGTGTACCACCATGCCCTGCACTGGGAATGATTTTTGTTTTTATGTAATGAGAGAGCACATTTGTAGACTGGGAAGATGACTCACCTAAAAGATTAGTAGAGATGTTTATGATGTAGGAAAAAGAGCTATTATTGCTGGAAAAGGATGTGGTAGTTGAGTGAGGTCAAGTGTAGAAGTGAAAGCCAGGCATGGTGGCTCCCTCTGTAATCCCAGCACTCGAGGATTGCTGTGATTTTGATGACAGCCTGGGCTACATAGTAAATTCTAGACTGGCCTGAATTAAAGTGTGCAACTATCTAAAAAACAAACAAGCATGCCAAAAAAAACAAAAGTAGAAGTGTAGGAGTTTGGTTTTGGATAAAAGAATGGAGAGAGAGGAAAAAAAAAGAGAGAAGAGCTTAGTGGATCACAATTATAATTCTAACACTCAGGTAACTGAGGCAGGAGGATTGCCATGAGTTTGGGACCAGCCTGAGACCTTGTCTCAAAAATAATAAATAAAGGAGGCTGGGTGTGGTGGCACATGCCTTTAATTCCAGCTCACCAGGAGGCTGTTGTCATGGGCTACAGAGTGAGTTCCAAGTCAGGGAGAGAGGTAAGACGCTACTTAAAAAAAAATAGTTTCGAGATTTGGTAAAAATGGGGCTATGTGCAGTAGTATAATTTATAATTTGGAATACTTCTCCAAGAGATACTAATTCAGATATGCATAATAAATATTAGTCTACTTTCTATACTATGTATTATATTTTAAAAATATTTATTTATTTGCAAAGAGAGAGAGAATGGTATACTCCAGGGCCTCTAGCCACTGCAAATGAACTCCAGATGCATGTGCCACCTTGTGCATCTGGTTTAATGTGGGTACTGGGGAATTGACCCCAAGATCTTAGACTTTACAGGTAAGTGCTTTAACCACTGAGCCCTATATACTATATTTTTTTCTAGATATATTCACATGGACCATGGCTTAGAAGAACTAGAATCAGTCATGATTACCTCTGTAAAGAGAAAACTTATTGTCAGTCATTTATTGAATATCTTTTCAGTGGCAGGAGAAAGCTTTATAGATAATTCCCTTTTACTTGGCCCCATGGAGCAAAGACTTGTACTCACAAAATAATAATAATATAATAATAATAATGACTACTTTTACTTCAGTCTGAGGACAGAGATTAAGGCCAGCTTTACTTTTATCCTGTCTAGTAAGTATTTAGTACGCGAAGAGTGATTTGCACTTCCCTGATACATATAACTTTTACCACAGGTATCTTCACAGTCACCACTTCTTAGAACTGGTTACCTTGCTCCTGTCAATTCCAATAACAAGCGCCCACCCTGGTGTGCTGCAAGCCACAAAGGATGTCTTAAAGTTTCTTGCACAGTCACAAAAGGGTCTGCTTTTTTTGATGTCAGAATATGAAGCAACAAATTTGTTGATCCGAGCTCTGTGCCACCTTTATGATCAAGATGAAGAGGAAGGTCTTCCGTCTGATGGAGTTATTGACGATGCATTTGCCTTGTGGCTACAGGACTCAACTCAGACCCTGCAGTGTATAGCAGAACTGTTCAGCCATTTTCAGCGTTGTACAGCCAGTGAAGAAACTGACCATTCAGATCTCTTGGGAACCCTTCACAATCTTTATTTGATTACTTTTAATCCTGTGGGAAGATCAGCTGTTGGCCATGTTTTCAGTCTTGAGAAAAATCTCCAAAGTCTCATTACTTTAATGGAGTACTATTCCAAAGAAGCCTTAGGGTAATTTTCTACTTATTCTTAATTTTTTGATTATATTAGAAAATTAGATCACTAATGGGCTGGTTTTTAAAATGTTTCTTTGAAGGCACAAAATAAAATTTTTTTCATAATGTAAAGCTAGCCAATTAAGAATTAGAATAACAGAAATCTCTAAGATGTGGTTGTTAAGCAATGTAATGCACCTTTTTCAGCTTATTTCAGTTAACTCATGGTGTTGACAAAGATCACAACTATCGTATCCCTGCTGATTTCAGTAGAAGGGAATCCTAAACCCCAGGAATCTATACCTTAAGAGTAGTTAGCTCATTCTCTTGCTATCTTTTTCCCTTGCCTTCTAAATTTTTCATAGTGCTCTGATTTCAGAATTGCTTTGACTGAATGAGGGGAATTGAGAAGGATCATGGTTTTGAAGAGCCTGCCCAGTAGGGCAGAGGACTTTCATGTATGAGAAGAGAATTGAGCCCTCTTCCTAGCTTGTATCATGCAAAACAGTAACATAGGTAACTGCCTTCACAATGGGGACATGTTACAACTTCCTATGAGAGACAAATACAGTAGCTTCAGTGCCTTGATAGCATATTTTAATCTGTAGTGGAAGATTGAGTTATGATGATTGATGGTCATATTTGTTCTGTTTTTCAAGATTGGATGAAGATTTTAAAGGAGATCAATGAAGTATTCTTCCTAATATCTCATTGTTAATGAAATATACTTGTTAATATTTGTTCATGTTTTTATTTCTTAATACATTTTTAATTTCCATTGTAATATGTGTGATTTTGCTTTTATATACAGTTGTCCCTCCTTATCTGTGGGTTCTGCTTCCATAGATTCAACCAATGATGAATCAGAAATATTTGGGAAACTAGGCATGGTGATGCATGCCAGTCTGTAATCCTATTACTTGGGAGTCTGAAGCAGAAGGATCTCTGTTAGTTTGAGGCCAGTTTGAGCTACATAATGAGTTCCAAGCCAGCCTGGGTTATAGAGTTGAGATCCTGTCTCAAAAAAATTTTTTTAAATGGCCATATATTTTTTTAAATTTCATTTCATACATACACACACACATACACACATTTTTATTTATTCCCCCCTGGGTGTGGGAGGAATGTGTCTGAGACTGTCATGAGTACATGCTTGTAATCCCAAGATTTGGGAGTCTTAAGCAGAAAGATTGTATATTTGAAGCCTGCCTTTCCTGTGTAGACAAATTTGAAGCCAGCTGGATTACATAGTGAATCTATGTCGTTTCTGCTGAACATGTACAAACCTTTTTTCTTGTCTTTATTCCATAAACGATACACTATAACAATTACTTGGATATCATTTATATTGTATTGTGTTAAGAAATCTAGATATGATTTAAAGTAGATGGGCAGAAGTGCATACTAGCTATGTGGATACTATGTCATTTTATAGAAGGTACTTGAGTCTCCAGGGATTTGGGTGTCGTTGGGGTGTTCTGGAACCAGTATTTTATGGATACCGAGGGACAACTATTGGTAGTAATGCTTCCAGATGAATGGAAAATGAAGTGTAAGATCTGATTTCTTCAGTTGTCTCATTATAATTTCCTTGACTTCTTTACAACCAAATAGGAAAAAAAAATGTTTGAGATTATTCCTGAAAAAGTGTTTTCCTACTGCAAATTTAAAAACCTTATTGTGTTTCAGTGATTCCAAGTCTAAGAAGTCGGTAGCTTATAACTATGCATGCATACTTATTTTGGTGGTGGTTCAGTCCTCCAGTGATGTCCAGATGCTAGAACAGCATGCAGCATCTCTGTTGAAGCTTTGTAAAGCAGATGAAAATAATACTAAATTACAAGGTATGGTACCTGAAGTATTTTAAATATTTGTGATACATAAAGGAAAAAGCCTTTGAGTATCTGTAATTATTACTTTGTCATATTTGATAATATATGTGATAATACCATCTTAAACTTTTTTCAAAGGTACTTCTACTTGTTTATTTTCATGTGCATATGCGCAGGAATGCCAGGGCCTACTGCCCTACAAAAGAGCACAAGATGCTTATGCTGCTTTTTGTGTTCAGCTCATATGAGTGGCCTGGGAATGGAACCTGGTTTAACAAGCTTTGTAAGGAAGTGCCTTTAATCTTGAGCTATCTTCTCAGCCCCTCCCCGTCTTCTTTTTTTTAACTTTTTGAAATTGCCCTTTAGGAAAATAGTTCATAAAACTAAATATTTGATAAAATGTTTTAGTATATAAATGAGAAGGTTTTTTGTTGTTGTTTTGTTTTTTGTTTTTTTTCGAGGTAGGGTCTCACTCTAGCCCAGGCTGACCTGGAATTCACTATGTAGTCTCAGGGTGTCAGGGTGGCCTTGAACTCATGGTGATCCTCCTACCTTTGCCTCCCGAGTGCTGGGATTAAAGGTGTGCACCACCACGCCTGGCAAATGAGAAGTTTTGAAAATACTTTTTTTTTTTTTTTTTTGGAAATCATTAAAAGGGGTCTAGCTAATCAAAATGGAAGAGGTAATAAAAATGGATAGAAAAAAAATCAAGTTTCTTTTGTATAATTTTACTTCTGCATGTGCTTTACTATATATATATATATATATATATATATATATATATATATGCATGTGCACTGTTTTGAGCATAACAAAATAATTTGTGGATTACATATTTATAATATCTTCAAAAGTGAATATACTGGGCATGTTTGATTAAATTCCCAGCTTTTTAATAGCTTATACCTATAATCCAAACACTCAGGAAGCTGAATGAAGCATAAAGATTTAAAAAATAAATAAAAGTGAGCCAGACTTGGTGGCACACATCTTTGATCCCTGCATTTGAAGGCCCAGGTAGGAACATCACTGTGAGTTTAAGACCAGCCTGGGACAACAGCGAGTACCAGGCCTGCATGGTACTAGCAAGACCCTACCTGGAAAAAAAGTGAAGGATAATGAATATGAACATGATTCCTTATATGTGTATATTGAATAAGGTTTTTGGCAACCTTATGTAAGTGGTCTTGAAAAGTTTAAGATAACTAACCACATTTTTAAAAAATTATATTTTTATTAATTGCAAACAGAGAAAGAATGGGAATGCCAGGGCCTCTAGCCACTGCAGACAAGCTCCAGATGCATGTGTCACTTTGCTTCTGGCTTTATGTGGTACTGGGGAACCAAACCTGGGTTGTTAAACTTTGTAGGCAAGTGCCTTAACCTCTGAGCCACCCACCTTTCCAGCCCAACTAATCACATTTTAAAAATTACTTTGGGGCTGGAGAGATGGCTCAGCAGTTAAGACTCTTGCCTCCAGTGCCTAAGGCCCTGGGTTCAAATTGATGGCCCTGGTATGCTCGCTTGCGCTCTCTCTCTCCCTCCCTCCCTCCCTCCCTCCCTCCCTCTCCCTCTCCCTCTCTCCCCCTCTCCCTCCCCCCTCTGTATTTCTCTGCTTGAAAATGAATAAATAAAATATTTTAAAAAATTATTTTGTTGCTGGGTGTGATGTCACATGCCTTTAATCCCAACAATTGGGAGGGAGAGTTAGGAGGATCACCATGAGTTTGAGGCCAGCCTGAACATAGTGAATTCCATGTCAGCCTGGGCTAGAGCAAGACCCTACCTCAAACAAACAAACAAACAAAAAAAATTATTTTGTTTCCTGGCTTTATGATATATCAAATAGAAAATTTGGTAACGTTGAGTAAATATTGCTAAAGTGCTCTATTTTGTTTCCTCAATATTTAGTTTGTTTTTCTTTTGAGATAGGGTTACACTGTAGTTAAGGCTGACCTGGAACTCATCCTGTAGCCCAGGCTTGGCCTCAAACTCACATTGTTCTCCTACCCCAGACTCTTGAGTGTTGGGATTAAAGGAATGAACCACCACACCCAGATTTCCACTTATTTATTTATTTATTATTTGAGGTAGGGTCTTACTCTAGTCCAGGATGGCCTGGAACTTAGTCTGTAGTTCCAGGCTGGCCTTGAACTCACAGCAGTCCTCCTATCTCTGCCTCATAAGTGCTGGGATTAAAGGCATGCCCCACCATGCCTGTCTATTTTTAATTTTTTTTTTTGAGACAGTCTCAGTATATAGCCCAAGCTGACCTCAAATTATGGGATTATAATTGTGCGTCACCACATCTGACTTTCTTTTTCTTTTTAATTATAAATTTTGTATATGATAGTTCTAGTCAGACTTTGCATAGTGGAAGTAGAAGTTTTTCCTTATAAAATAAGGCAGGGCTGGACAGATGGTTCAGTGGTTAAGGCACTTGCCTGCAAAGCCTAATGACCTGGGTTCAGTTTTCCAGTACCTATGTAAAGCCAGATGCACAAAGTGGTGCATGCATCTAGAGGCTAAAGGCTGTCCATTCTCTCTGTGTTTCTCTCTTCTTGCGAATAAAAAATATATAAGGGCACACAATCACTTCAAAGGTCATTATTTGTTTTGTTTATTCAGTTACTTATTTTGTTTAAATTTTTTAAAAAATTAATCTTTATTATGAATAATTATATTTATTGTATGAGCAAATCTTGTGATGGTGCCCCCATTTCTCTCCTCTCTGTCCCCTACCCACTGGGGTCCCTCTTAGGTGCGCATACTGTCTATAGGATAAGGGGTTATGAACTGCACCCGAGGTAGCCAGTTGTTTTTTTTCTTCCCCCTTAGTGCATTGTTGCTAAGGGGGGGATAGCTCTGGATATTCTCCCCCACCATGGCTCATACATTCTTTCCACCCCCTCTTCTGCTCAGTTCCCCGAGTTATGGTGGGTGAGTTTTAAGTCTGCTTTATTGTTGACATCTTGTGTCTTGGACTTCTACTTTGGGTTGTGTTGGGTATCCCTGGTGTCTGTCTCCATTGACCTTTCATGGGTTATCTGACTTACTGTGGTGATTGGTCTCATAGGTTTCATTTGGGTTCTGTATGATAGGCCAGGGGTGGTTCATCTCCTGCCAGGATGCCAACCATCATCCCATTTCTTGTTGGTGAAATTGGGTTGTCCCCGGTTCTCTCACTGCCTTCTGAAAAATACAAACAGAATCTCCTCGGAGGTGAGATCAGTATAGATTAAATGAGACAAACATTGCTATTTTGGCAAGATTTTAATGGGTGTAGCCTCTCTGTAGCTCTCTGGTAGTGGGAATTTCCCCTTGGAGCCTGGGTTATTGGTCCCCATAGGATTTTGCCATGGATCCCATTTCCAGTTAAGGGTTCCTTGTCACTGAGAGGATGGATCTCTTAGTCAATCAGTAAGCCATTGATTATTTTCCTAGGTTTAGTGCCACTGTTGCACAAATGAACACTTCTTAACTTGGTGGTCTCTTCCATATTAGCAGTGTGTTCAGCATTCTCTTGAACACTGTTTGTATTGTATATCAGTGATCTCTGCTTTCTCCAAATATTATTGACCAATTTCCCCTGGCAGCCCATGTAACACCTTCCAGTGCTGCACATGCATCTGGGAGCTGGTTACCATTCTGGATATATCTAGCAGGATCTCTTGGTATTGTTCAACGACATTCCATGGTTTCTTCAATAGGGTCTTACCTTAGGCCTGGGGCAGGTATTCAAGAGCTTTGACAGAAATCTGTCTCGTTTTGGGACCTTATGGGTCTCTTTGATTAACAGCTCTGTGCCAATGCTGCTTAAATTTTATTTATAGATTTATTTTTTATTGACAGGCTTTCATGTATCTCAGGCTGGCCTCAAACTTACTATGTGGCTGAGGATGACTTTGAACTTCTGATTTTCCTATAGAATGCTTTTAAGAAAACACATTTGGAGAAAGGGTATAAGTGTTACAGCTTCTTGGAGGTCTTTGAGTTTGGTTGCAGTAAATGATATACTTATGTTTTATAATCAGTTTTCTGTCATTATTTTTGGAGAGATAGTAACTTTAATTTTATATTAGCAGATTAAGAAATAAGCAAAATTGGACTAGGAGTATAGTTCAGTGTTAGACCACTTGCGTAGCATTGTTTGAGACCTTAGGTTCTATCCCCTTTATTTTTTTAAAAAAAAGACAAAATTAAAATTTCATGTTAAGAAGTTACTCAGTAAAATGTCTCCTCATGATTCAATTAGAAATAAATGTATTTTGTTGGGAGGCAGCCGCAAAGGTAGGTAATTAAACATTATATTACTTTATTTATTTTTAATATTTTCTTTATTCATTTTCAGAGAGAGAGAGAGAGAGAGAGAGAGAGAGAGAGAGAGAGAGAGAGAGAGAGCGCACACCATGGCCATCACCTTGTGGGTCTGGCTTATGTGGGACCTGGGGAATTGAACCCGAGGCCTTAGGTACTGGAGGCAAGTGCCTTAACCTCTGAGCCATCTCTCCAGCCCAAAACATTATATTACTTTATGAACACAATTAAAAATATTGTTTCTAAGTGTTTTAAATAGGCTATTGCAAAAAAATTCATTTTCAGCTTGGAAGATCGATGCCTCAGTAGTTAAAGGTTCTTCCTTTCAAAGCCTGCCAGTCTGGTTTGATTCCTCAGTATCCATTAAAGTCATATGCAAAAAGTGGCACATGAGTCTGATGTTCTTTGCATCAGCAAGAGCCCTTGGCATGCACATGTGCAAATAAGTAAATGAATGTATAATAAAAAATTATTGTAATTATGTAGACTGTTTAAGGATTTAAACAATCAAAGAAACTCAGATAAATAATAATGGTCATTTATTTCTGAACCAGTATAGTAGGGCTGTATTTCCATTTAAATATAAAGCCTGTGTAAAAAATTAGAGATGGGACTGGAGAGATGGCTCAGTGGTTAAGGCATTTGCCTGCAAAATCTGACCCAGTTCCATTCTCCAGTGCCCACGTAAAACCAGATGCACAGGGTGGCACATGCATCTGGAGTTCGTTTCCAGTGGCTGGAGGCCCTCTCATCTCTCTTCTCTCTATCTCTCTGCTTGCAGATAAAAAAAACTTGTTTTAAAAATGAGAGATATCAGCTGGGCATGATGCTGCACAACTATAATTCCACCAGTTAGGAGATTGAGACAGGAAGATCATAAGTTTGAGGCCAACTTTGGGTACATAGTGAGAACCAGTCTCAAAAAAAATAATACTTAAAATATTTAAAATAATGAATAAATAAAAAGAATTAGTAGAGTTCATTCTTATGTAAAACTTAGATGATTGAAATGAAAATAGATATAATTTTTTCCTTTAAAAATCTTTTACTTCATTTGTTATAAAGGTTTTTATTTTAAAATATTACATTATATTCTTTTTGTTTTTAAGAACTTGGGAAGTGGCTTGAACCTCTGAAAAACCTTAGATTTGAAATTAACTGCATCCCAAACCTAATTGAATATGTTAAACAGGTAAGTAAAACTTAAAAGTGCTTTTGATTTTCTGAAACTTTGTGACAGTATATAGTAATAATGCATCAAGTTACTTGTATAGATAGAAATCATGTCCTCAAATGAGTTATGTAATTGTGTAGATACAGTTGATACGTGGACGTAGATAATTGCGTATATACTTAAATACACGTGTACTCAATTCTCTGTACTGTTACTTCATACTCTGGGTTCTGTTCTAATTTTTCATTTATTGGGATTTGTAATGTAGTGACAAAGAATTCTACTCAAAATATTTAGGTGAAAATTGATATAGCCAATTCTAGATAATATCAGTATCTTACTATTTCTTTGTTGCTAACTTTGGATAGCCATATCTATACTTGACTGACATGTTCATAAAAGTTAAAATCTATAAAGTAAAATTTACAATACTATTTTAAAAAATCTCTTACATAGTTCATAATGAAAAACAGTTCATTCATTGTTATTCTTAGAGGTTTTTTTTTTCCTTTTTCCTTTCTTCTTCATTGATCCAGTGTGTAACATAGAAAAATGACTAAAGGCACCTTAGATATATGAAATTAAACAGAGAGAGAAAGAGAATGAGAGAGAGAATGGGTGTGCCAGGGCCTCTTGCCATTGCAAAGGAACTCTAGGCACATGTACCATTCTCTGTATCTGGCTTACGTGGGCAATGAGGAATTGAACCAGAAGGATCAGGAGTTCAAGGCCAGCCTCAGCTACAGGGTAAGTTTGAG